>JAGXJF010003908.1:0-32675 GCA_019208055.1 Stipa capillata
AGTATATAGACTCTAGGACGTCCACCCTAGTGTTAGGGTCGAAATCCAACCTAACTCTAACTTCCCTAATTTATATGACTCTATTTGGAAAAGAACAGATACAATCTCCAATTTGTTTTGATGATTGTGGACAGACCAGAAGGAACCTGGGGATGCACATATACCCGAGTACTTGGAGTTAGCTTTCCAATAAGTACTTATTTGCCTAATTTGGAGTTCGTATGAGGAAACCACGGCCATTTTAATTTCAGACCTCCTGGCTGTCCGAACCGAATCCGAACGGAGCCCAAGCCTTTCCATCTTCTATTTCCTTGCCCTTTTCACCCCAAATCCATGTGGAGTCATCTAAGAAAGTTATTGGGAACCTTTGGATGGTCATGTAGGAGTTGGATCCCACCAATACTTGACGCACAAGTCCCGGACTCTTCAAGTATAGCGTTTTATTTCCATTGTCCGAACTAGCTTGTGCAGCCTTCACTTTTAAGGTCATAACTTTCTCTAGAGAGCTCCAAATCATGCATCGTTTGATTCCTTGGAAAGTAGACTCAATCTCCTATTGTCCTTTCTCCTCAAGTGGCATATTTTCTACCCTCCCCTCCCGCTGGAACTCCACATGTTCTTGAATCAGTAAACACTTGTGAACCGCATCAACATCTCCTTCTAACTCTTGAGCTGAATTCCTGAGTATCATTAAACAATTAGATTTAGGTAGTATAAATCTCTCATCAATAATATTAGCATGTGCATTAAGGAGTGAATTCACCTGTTCATTAAGTAGCTTTGTTTTAGCGCTGGTTATTGGACCTTATGGCAGCTCTATGTGTATCTCCTCATTGGCATCATCATCAGCGGCGGGTGCGGGTGAAGATGAATATGAGCTATGGATGCCCGCATCAAAGTGTTTCTTTAATTCTTGAAAAGCATTTTCTTGAGATTGCCCCCACGCAAAAGGAACATTCTTCCTAGTCAACTCATTCAAAGGGGAAGCAATAGCACTAAAATCCTTGACAAAGCAGTGGTAAAAACTTGCTAGGCCATGGAAGCTACGCACTTGACTCACATTGATAGGGATAGGCCAATTTTTAACTGCTTCAATAGCACTAAAATCCTTGACAAAGCGGCGGTAAAAACTTGTTAGGCCATGGAAGCTACGCACTTGACTCACATTGATAGGGGTAGGCTAATTTTTAACTGCTTCAACTTTGGACTCATCTACCTCTATGCCACGAGTAGAAACAACAAAGCCTAGAAAACACAAGTTTCTCTGTATAAAAGGTGCATTTCTCAAGATTAGCAAATAAGAGTTCATTCCTAAGCACTAGTAAAACTTGCTAAATGTGGGAAACATGATCATGCAAAGTTCTACTATATATTAAAATGTCATCGAAGTAGACTATCACAAATTTACCAATGAGTTGGCGCAAGACATGATTCATTAGGCGCATGAAAGTGCTAGGAGCATTAGATAAACCAAAAGGCATGACAAGCCACTCATACAAGCCAAATTTAGTTTTGAAAGCAATTTTCCATTCATCTCCTTCACTCATTCTAATTTGGTGATAGCTACTTTTCAAGTCAATTTTAGAGAAAATGGTCGCGCCACTAAGCTCATCAAGCATATCATCTACACGAGGAATGGGATGACGATATCACATGGTGATATTATTGATGGCTCGGCAATCAACACACATGCGCCAAGACCCATCTTTCTTTGGAACAAGAATAATAGGAACGGCACAAAGGCTTAAGCTTTCACGAACATACCCCTTGTCAAGTAGCTCCTGTACTTGACGTTGAATTTCCCTGGTCTCCTCGGGGTTGGCACGGTAAGGTGGTCGGTTGGGAAGTGGCGCTCCCGGGATGAGATCAATGCGGTGCTCAATTCCTCGAATGGGTGGAAGCCCCGCTAGGATCTCATCGGGGAAGACATCCTCGAACTCCTGCAAAACACAAGACATAGCTAGAGGAAGTAGGAGTGAGGCATTAGTCAAAGTGACTACATCTTTGTACATAAGTACAAAGTGTAGTGTACGTGGGTCACTCCTCACTCCTCTCATCTCGGATTTGGTGGCTAGCATCACTAAGCCTCTACTCTCATCCTTGCTCTTTTCGCTCATTTTGGGCTGGTGGCACTCGCTCACCGATTTGTGGGGGTCACTTAGGATTGTTCCCTCTCTCTCTCACTTCTCTTCTCTTCTTGGAATCGTGCCAACTTTTGAGCGTTGTCGGCAATTATTTGGCTTGGCATCGTGGGTCGATGGATGCCACCGAAATATGTACTCATTGGTGTGGCCATCTGTAATACCCACTTTACGGTAAATAGGTATTTGCCCTGCATTCATGCATACATGGCATTATCATCAACCACACCCTATTTAAACTTAGTTGTATATCAACCGTACTTTATAGAATATGTTAATATCTCATCCTCGGTGGATGATTGTTGCAAACACCAATCAATTTATTTGAAATCTTCAAAATAACAAAGTCATTAATAAGGGTAGAGGAAGTCATCAAACACTCCGGTGAATCCCCGTCACTCATCCGGAAACCCTAAGGAGCGGGAAATTAGGGTTTAGTGGCAGAGCAGATCCTAGTAGATAAGAAGGTCCCATGAGCTCATCCATAGCTCCCAGGGTAGAAACCCTAAACCCTCGACAAATTTCAGAAATCCTGGACGCATTTAAAACCTAATTGAAGGGTAAACCCTAAGTCGGAGATGGAATGGGGTCATGAGTCAAACATTGCCCGAAGCATTTCAAACCCTTACAGTAGGTCCCATTAATCACCTTGAAGTCCCTGCCAAAATTTCATAACTTTTGGAGTTATTTTGGCACATGAAATACCACAAAAACCAATCCCAAATCAAGACCTAAATTGAATTTTGAATGGGAACCTAGGTCAAACTTCGTCCAAACCAGTTCAAACTCCCCCAGAACATCTTAGATATTATATCAAAGTCCCTGTAAAAATTTCATAAAATTTGGAGCAAGAATGGTACATAAAATAACAAAGGGGGTGATTCTGTAAAATAGAAAATCAAAAATAAAATAAAAAGAAGAACCCTAACCTACTCGGGCTGGCGGCCTACTCGGCCGGCCCAGTCGGCCGGCCCATTCTCTCCCCGCGCGCGCGCGCGCCCGCGCCCCTCTCCCTCTCCGTTTCTCCTCTGCGAAGGCGCCTCCGCGCGTGGTCGCCTTCCCCCGCTCCTCTGTCGCGCGCCCGGGCCCGCTGTCAGGCCTCCCCCTCCACGTCTCCGACGCCGGTACGCCGGAGTGGGCGGCGCCCTGACTCCGACAGAGCCGGTCCGAGCGCCCTCGCCGCCGTATTTAAACCCTCTCCGACAGCCATTTCCATTTCCCCCCATCCATTTCCCGAATCGGAAACCCTAACCCTAAATCTCCAGCGCCCAACCCCTTTTCTTCCCGAGCTCCGGTGCCACTCCGGTGAGCAATCCCCAGCGCCCCGGTGAGCTAGAGCAACTAATTTTCTTCCCTCTAGTTTCCTCACCACTCCCCTCACCTCCCTCGCTCTATTGCAGCTCGAGGCGGTGCTGGAATCGACCCCGCGCGTGTCTTCGTCTTCAACTCCGGTCATCCACTCCGACGAGATCTCCTCGCTCCTCTGGTCCTCCCCCTTTCCATCTTTCTTGCTCCTGAGGACCCACTCATCCCCCTGAACATCTCGGTGTGCTTCTCTTCGCAGATCCCCAACCGGAGCAGCCCCGACGCCGGTAAACCGAAGCCCCACCGCAACCCTCGCCGTCGCCAGTCTTCTCTGGTCATCCCCGAGTCCATCTCTTGCGCGCATCTGCACCAGGGTAAGCTCCCGAGCATGTAACCGTTTCTCCCGAGTAGAACCGAGCACCAGAGCGCCCTACGGCAAGCTCTCCGGCGAGGCGCCGCCGCCTGGCCCTCGGCTCCGGCCGGTCCAGAGAGAGAAAAGAGAGAGAGCGCGGGGGAGAGAAGGGATGGGACGCGTGGCTGGTTCTGATTCGATCCCGAGTGCCCGAGCCACTGACCGCTGGGTCCCGCGGGTAGCTGACGTGGATAAAGGGGTGGGATCCCCGGGTACTCTTTCGGGTGCGTTTAGAAATTTCAGATCGAACTGTGTAACCTTCGGGTGTCCGTAGCATTTAGGGTTTCGAAATTTTAGGGCAGATTTTGAATGAAACTTAAAACATGCATAACTTTCAAACCATTTATCCAAATTTGGAAAATTTTATATATTTGGAAAGCTCAGGAGATTCTCTACCAGATGGCGGAATCAAAACTTGAAATTGAAAACATGCACGTCCTGATATCTAGGGTAGAAGGTTTAGGGTTGTCGAGGGCCTATAAACCCTAGGTTTATGACCCTAGCTCCGATTTCGACGATCTTGATAGTTCTGGAATCCTCATAAGATATACTACGTTATGTAACCACTGAAATCCCAGTAAGAATACATGCATGATAGGTCTTAGGTATTAGCTCCTTTATTCGTCGAACCCCGTAAACCCTAACTCGTCAAGTGCATAACTAATTGATTGTAACTTCGATTTAATTGATTTCAGTTGCGCTAGTCAATTAGTTCAGAATATTAATCAATTATTAACATGCATGTTCATTGCCACTTCACCATAAGTGATTACCTCTAAAACCCTAATTCACAATCGCATGAATCTGAGCATGCATACAACCCTAGGACTTAACAACCCATTCCAACTAAAACATGGCTAACCTTAAATCCCCACACACAACATGAAATGTCATGCATGCATGTTTAGTATTACACATAATCTTTGCAAGATAAACTTAAGCCATGAAAGTAATCAAAGCTCCTCAGCATCAATTGATCCCTGTAGGAACATGCATCTAGCCTCATCTATTCAGCATGCATACATGCTGAGTCTTATAGTTCTTTACCGTTTATTTTCCGGTGTTCGTGTTAATCGCAACAGAAGGTGAAGAGGAAGACCACTCGGCTTACGACGACACGCAAGAGCTAGATCCTAGCACTCAAGGCAAGCAGAGCTTGTTGCATTCCCTTTTTGCGTGCAGTACTTGCTTATTTCGTTCATGTGTTGATGATTGTATTATCGTTCGTAGCTTGTCATTAATTTCGATTAAACTAGCATGTTAGGATGTGTTGTATTGTGTGCCTAGTGATGGTTGAAATTAATTGATGAGCTAAATATTTGAACCTAAGGTGAGATGTGAGAGCCGAAGGAAAAAGGGTCAGCTGGATAAAGTTGGTATCACTGGAGGAGCCTGGTGCGACTAGGTGAATGGGTGTATTGTCGCGATACCAACCTTGAGGTAACTCCAGCGTGGCTACTTCCCTTGTCACCACGTGGACGTTGCCGAGATCAACGCTAGGGTATGTCGAATGGTAAAGGCCGCTTGGAGCTTTGCAACCTCCAAGGGATAATGCTCTCGAATATCGCTAGCGGTTGTTTCGTCGGGACGGTCCGAGAGATTGAATGAACTAGGTGTTGATGATTGAGATTGGGATTAACCTAGGGGCTGTACCCTAAGTGATTGAAAATGATTCAAGTAAATGTGTTAGTAATGGAAGTTGATTGGTTGGTTGCCTGAGTAGTATATTGACTAGTTGTCCTCCCTCCATGTTAATTATGCTTTGTTTTCATAATTAAGTATATTGTTACTCTGAGAAGCATTCATGTTTAATTATTGTTGCACTAGTATGAGTAGGACATTTAATCAAGCACGGATAAGTCTTGCGAGTACATTCGTACTCACCCAGGTTATCCCTGGAGCTTGCAGGTGAGCCGGTGGTCGAAGAGTTTTTCGACGATGGTTGACGTGTCTGGTTTCCTCGGTTGTGTTCGATGCATGGGGTAGTTAGTGTTTTGTTCAGCGATCGCTATGTCGCTGTGGGACTATTATTTTGCTTCCGCTGTTGTTAATTTTCTCCGTACTCGGATATGTTTCCGGTGTTAACCGACTGATGTAATAGGTTGTCCCATCGTGGACTGTTATTATTAATATCGTAATGTAGAGCTTTGTGACGATATCCGAGTTGTTAATCCGGGCTGCCCCTGCACAATGCGTGAGTGATATGAAGTGTATGGGTATGCCGTGAAAGATCGAGGCCGTACCATTTTCTACTAAGTCGAGCAGGGTGGGTTGAGTGACCCGCTGGCTGAGATGCTGTGCCGGCCAGGCAGGGTGTGGGCGTTCTACCGGGCTTTCGAGCGACCCACTAGCTTCCGAGCTAGGTTAGGGTGTGGGTAGAATTGCCGGGCTCCTCCGACCTTGCTTGTCGTGGTAGGATTCGGGCACGACTCTGACTTTTCACCGGATTATGGAATCGTATGTGATTTTGGGAAGATTGGTCGCTTCCGGCCGGCTCGCACCTGGCGGGTGTCGGACCGTCTACCTTGGTGCGTACGGCGCAGGTACCGTGCCACCGGGCGGACGAGTCTTTCGGTCCTTGGCGACTTCTCGTTCCCCTAATCATATGCAATTCCGGGTCCGTGACAACATCATAACGCGCCACTCGGTCAAATTGCCATGGGCATCCCAAGAGAAGATGGCATACCGTCGTGGGCACCACATCACACTCCACGGTGTCTTGGTAGGCACCAATCTTGAAGGAAACTTGGACCGTGTATTGGATCTTGACAGTGCCGCTATCACTCAACCACTGCACATGGTAGGGATGTGGGTGCTTTTTGTACTTCAAACTTAGTTTGGCGCATAGTTCTTGACTCGCCAGATTGTGGCAACTTCCTCCATCTATGATGACCTTGATGGTTTTGCCATTGATGGCGGCCTTGGTTTGGAAGAGGTTGCATCTTTGCTCAGGTTCATGTTGGAGTTGGACAGTGAGGATCTTCTTGGTGATGACAAGGGATGGTCCTGCCTCAGTCTCAGAATAGACTCGCTCTTGTCCATCTTCATACCCTCCTTCTTGCTCAAGCCTTGCTACTTCATGGATGGCATTGACCTCGCCTTCGGTTGCAGACTCATACTCGCCTTCTTCGGTGATCAGCATGACATGTGCATTGGGGCACTCTCTTTCCATATGACCACGCCCTTGACACTTGAAGCATATGATGTCGTGAGTCTTGCCCGTAGAAGCCATTGAAGAAGCATGGCTCGAGACCGGTGCTCCCTTGGAGGAAGAGGTGTTGGGTCGGCTTGTACTTGACCATTGTCTCACATTTGCACTTCTGCCTCCCACATGACTTTCCGTCTTGGTTGATGTAGCTCTTGGGGTAAATTTTGCATTTGGAGTGGTGCGAGGAGCAACTGCCGTGGAGCGTGGAGTGTAGGGAGTAGGGCGGGAGGCATAAGCCGATGACTTTGAGTAGCAAACATCCTTTTGCACTTGGCACTCTGCCTTGATAGCTTGATGTACTAACTCCACCATGGTATTATAGGGTTGATAGTCAGCGATGAGCTTTATTGGATGATTCAATCTGGCCAAGAATCGTGCCATTGTTTGCTCTTCAGTTTCTTGGACATTAGCTCAGATCAAGGCGGTCTCCATTTCCTTAAACTATTCTTCAACTGTTCGACTGCCTTACTTGAGGTCTTGAAGTTTCTTCAAGAGGTCACGCTTGTATTACTTGGGCACAAAGCATGCTCGCATCTCCCTTTTCATCTCTCTCCAAGTCATGACGGGTTGCTCTCCGTGATCTTCTCACTGATTCTGGACTTGTTCCCACCAAATGAGAGCATAGCCGTCGAACTCGAGAGAGGCCATGGCGACCTTCTTCTCTTCGGAGTAGTTGTGCACTCTGAAAACCTTGTCCACCTTGAGCTCCCAAGTGAGGAACTCTTCGGAGTCAATGGCGTCGCCGGAGAACTTAGGCATAGTTAAAGGATCAAGATGTCAGCCTAGAGGGGAGGGGTGAATAGGCGACTAAACAAATTTAATCCAATATTAATCAAATTTTTCACTTTTGCAAATTTAAGCTTGATTGATTAGCAAAGATGGCAATATTTAATATGAGTACTCAAATATACTAAGCAAGATAAATATGAGCAATATAAAAGTACTTGCAAAGTAAGTGCGGAATTGAATAAGCAAGAGACAAAGATTTGTTGCCGGAGTTCAGATCCTTGGGGGAATCCTACGTCTCCATTTGGGAAGCTCGATCACACGTGATCAAGAGCCGGCTCCCTCTCAAGTCTTCATCCCTCGAGGACGCTCTTGCATCTCCTCGACTTCTTCTTGGTGATTCTTTCCTCTCGGAGGCGAATCCCAGCCTTCACAAACTTCTTGAGGCTCACTACAAGGATGGGAGCTCTCAAGGACTCCTAGCCGTCTAGGAGACCCCAATCTCCAAGAGTAACAAGCGCGTTGATTTGCTTGGAGATGAACTCAATTACTCTAATGCTCAACACTTCAAAAATCCTCACTCTTTTGGATCTCTCTCTCAAGAACAAGGGCTCTTAGCTTTGGAGGAGGAGAAATGGCTCTTTTGAATGCAAGGAATGACTTTGGCAAAGAGTTAGAAGTGAATGGGGAAGGAGGCGTATAAATAGACCACTCACAAAAACTAGCCGTTGGGGTTTGATTTAACACATCCGGAGATTCCGGGCTAACAAGTCCGGACACTCCAGATGTACAAAATTTCCAACAATCACAAAACCCATTCTGCATCCGGACACTCCGGATACCTACTCGAGAGTGGACCATCTGGGTATTGGACACCCAGACGTTCCGGGCAAGGCCAGACACTCCGGGCATTGGGCACCCGTACATTCCGGACAAGTCCGGATACTCTGGGAACCTACCCGAGAGTCGCCCATCCAGGTATTGGACACCCGGACATTCCGGGCTTGGCCGAATACTCCGGGTACCTACCCAAGAGCATACTTCTTAGCACCAAAACTCGAACATTCCGGCTCGGGGCCAGACACTCCGGATATTCAAAGGAAATTAGGTTTTGGCTAAGTGTACGTGAGAAATTTGTGTCTCCAACAGATAAGATTTTTGAGCAATTGAGCACTGAGCTTTCTCATCAGCATGTCGACACACCCCTCTTTATAGTACGCCCTTCCTATACTCAAAAAGAAATAGATCGAAACCTCATAGAGAATAAAATCCATAAAGATCTTCAATAAAACATACACCGTCTTCTTTTCTTTATTTTTTTAGGGGTCGTCAATGCCGATTGTTCTTCACAAGGCGACTACAACCTGATTGTGCACTCATTGAAAATGTTAGTCCCTTAATCGTTTGTTATCTAACACCAAAACACAATTAGGGGCCTAGATGCACTTTCAATAGTGAATTTGAATTTGCCAAACTTCTCATCGCCCTCATCATGGCGACCTCGTCGCCAATTGACTTCGCCTTCTTGAAGTGGTCGACGTCGTGGTTCAGCTCGGAGACAAATGCTTGAGTCTCCATCTGAGGTTGCTTCTTGGCCTTCTTCGCACCCTTGCTGCCTCCTTGACCGCCCTTGGCCCCCATGTCCCATTGGTGTGATGAAATGGTGGCCCGATCTTTTGATGAGACGAAGGTAACTATCGATTTGGTGGAGTTTGACCTTGTCGATCCGACTATACCGTACGCGACGATACGCCTTAGCAATCGCTAAACCAACCTCCGATGGTTATTGACCTTGCCGTAGGCGCGATCAACCTGAACAACGAAGTTTGAGTTCCTGCAAGCAACTGAAGAACCAGCAAGAACTAGGATTACAATTTGAAATTGCGAGTATAGAATTGGCACAAGAGCTAGAAGAACAAAGTGTGGGATTCCACTGGAGATCTAAACAAGGTGGTAGTCCTACATGACTTGTAGATGCAATATTGTAGCAGTAGCTAAACAACTCAATGAATCCCCAAAAACTAAAGGGTGAAACCTAGGGGGTATATAAAGAGAAGATGAGATCTGTTTTAGAGATAGTCTCAAATTATTTTGGCTGTTGTGGTCGGCTCATAAAGAATTTGGAGATGGGGTTTGACAGGTTGGAAAGAGCACGAGATAAGCTTTCCAAAAAGTCTAAGATCACTCAAATCGGAGTCCGTATGCTCGAGATATAGACGTTTTAAGTCAGGACTGTCTCAGCAATCCGAATCAGAGTATAGATCTTGTGGGACTCTATCTCTAGCTCTCCTTGGACCAAAGGTGACGTGGGAAGACTCCTTGTACAGCACCAATTCATGTGGGGACATCTTCATTGACACATGAACTTCATTCCTTCCTCCTCCCAAGAGTTTGAACTTGAATCCTCGTTTGTTCTTCACGATCTTCACAAATCTCCTTTTGTTCGTTATAGCAGACGTAGTTGAAGTAGTGGTAGTAGAGGTGGCAGCGGGTGTATCCATGGGGGTCATGACCTCATCATCCTCCGCTCCTTGAAAATAAAGCTGTCCTCGGCTTTGCATAACCTGAAAACCATCAAAGAGCAAAGAAAGCGTGTATGCAGCATATATGTATCTATCAATCATGGTTAGCTCTTCAAGGTTAGCAATTATATTAAAACCATAATTAAAACTGTGATACACCTGGGTAGATTTTGGAAACATGTAGAGTGGCATAACATTCTTATAAATTGAATCATTTATGCAACTACATTTGTAAATATAAGTGAAGAACTTGTCTTTATGATGAGTGGTAGCAAATGGAATCATGAACTTATTCATACTATCTTGACAATAAGTATTGCAACTAGCTTTGTAAGTATAAGGGAAGCATTCATTATAATATTGTTCAAACATGTGCCAACGACAAAGATGCGAATACACATTCAAAGAAATGAAAAGATAAGTCTTTGAACACAAAAATGTGGAGGAACACAAAAATGTGTCACAGCATGTAACATAAGTCTTTGAATGAAATTCTCGCATTGCAAAGTTGACGAGATAAACAATTGCAAATGACCATCGTTAGAACGAGTAAGTTTATCAATAATTTCAGCACGGGTGATACAAAAGCTATGCACTAAAATTCCACAATCTACACTGTATTCTCCAATCAGATTAATTTGATAGCACGAAGTATAGATGGAATTCCACGAAGGTAAACTTACAAGTTCAGAAACTTTCATTAGAGCGTGTGACAATTGCATAGGCACGTCAAGATTAACATAGCACAATAAATTAAACAATATGGCATCAATTTCCTTTTCAGGTGCTATTAACTTATCACAGCCTATCTCAGAATCATTCAACTCACAAGGCTCAACTTTTGGGGCTGCTAGACTCTCATAGTAACCATTCTCAACATGTGAAGCAATCAAAGCAGTAGATTTAATATCAATATTTGGGAGGTCTAAAATAGTATTGCCATCGTCTGAGGAACATTAAGCACACTCAAATCTGAAATTTCAGAATTCATATTATCGATATCCATGTTTGGTGCAACCAAATCAGTACATAAAACATGAGTTCCACATGGTGCACATATATCAGCAGGTAATTCAATGATTTGATCACATGGCAAGCTCAAATCAGCAAATAATGCATTGGTTCCAGAAAAAGTATCATGTGATTCTTGGGAAACAATTTCAGCATGTTTAATCAATTTCTCATGAGGGCTAATAATAATTTCAGCACATGGAACACTAATTTGAGCTCTAACATGTGATTCTAAAACACAAGTAGCATGTTCATCATCTAGTTGTGGCATGGATATAAGTGAAGTATTATCACATAACTCTTCCTTATCACAAGGAGCATTACATAATTCTTTACAAACAGCATTCTCAACTTGTGGTAAAGGCAAAGTAATAAGCGGTTCCACTCTAGGTTGCTCTAAAATAGCATGTTTAGTGGACAAGGGTAGTTCATTCAACTCAACACAAGATGCATTTAACTCATTAGGAAAATTATCACTCGCATGTGAAATCTGGAGATGGATACCTTCATTATTACCATGGAGGTTTGTTTCACGTGTAGTAGGGACCGTAGTGCATTCAGCAGTAGAAGATGCATCCGGTGATGAACAAGACATGGGATCTTGTATTGAGGTTGGATTCTGTGCTTCGTCCTGTATTTCTCTCTCAAAAACACAAGCACGACAAAACGGACCAACAAGGCTACATGGTATATATTGAAATCTATCCCGGATGTCTTGGTTCAAACCTTTCATAAATTTTTCCACAGCAAAGTCATCATCTTCTGGTAGATCACAACGTTGCAAACAAGTTTTAAATTTATTATAATAAATGTGCACGGTGTCGCTACCATGTTCTAAGTGTTGAAATTCTTTACACAAAGCACGGGCATAGTATGAGGGAACAAAACTAGCTCTCATAATTTTCTTTAATTTAATCCATGTGCTAGGTAGGTCCTGATTTTTAGAAACATAATCATTCCACCAAAGAACAGCAAAGTCAGTAAATCTACTAGTAACAGCCCTCACTTTCTTATGCTCAGGAAAATCATGATCATTAAATAATTTCAGTACGGATAATTCCCACTTGAGGTAACCAGCAGGGTCATAACTGCCATCAAAGAAAGGTATAGTATTTCTAAATCCAGCATATGCATCAAAACTCTCCTTAGATTTACCAAAGTCTGGCGCGGGCAGTGGGCATGGACGTGGTACAGGAGATGGACGCGGCCGTGGTGCTCGAGGTGTAGTATCTCGCTGTTTCTTGAGCGGCGTAGTTGTACCCGTCGAAGTGTAGGTGTAGTCATGGACGGGTGCGCCTCTTTCTTCATCGTCGAGGGCTATGGAAGAAGCCCATGATGATCTCATCATCATTTTCCACATTGTACCTATCATGGTTAGTAGCGAACAAGAAAAATACACATGTGTATATAGTTCCTATCAACTACTAGAGTGGTGGTGGTGGGGTAGAAGGAATCTCAACAATTCAGTAGCAAATACCAAGCTCTTACCAGTTCTTACCGTGCTACAGTGGTTGTCAGCCTTTGGCAGTGTCAAAGATGATCAAAAGATTAATATAGCGATTACCAAGGTGACTGAACAAAGTATAGTATAGGAAGGTGGAGCTTAGTTGGTTTCAATATGGTAGCAAGGAATAGCAAAAATCAATTCAGCAAATGCAAGTTGAATAAGTGCTCAAAGTACTAGTCGATGTTGCTGATCCTAGCTCAAACCAGGTACTAGACAATCAATGCCCAAAAGATATAAGTGAAGCTCAAAGAGATGTGGTACAAAAAGCCCTAAAAGGAGAGTGAGAGTTCTGAGATTTTTTTCTTCTTTTTTTTAATTGGCC
Organism: Stipa capillata; assembly: GCA_019208055.1. Classification (NCBI taxonomy): domain Eukaryota; kingdom Viridiplantae; phylum Streptophyta; class Magnoliopsida; order Poales; family Poaceae; genus Stipa; species Stipa capillata. The sequence goes on from JAGXJF010003908.1 coordinate 13,155, forward strand.
TTCTATGTGGCTTCTTACTCTTTGTATAATTTTTTTTATTTTTTTCTAATCTCAGAAACTCACTTCAACAAGTAAACGGGCAAATAGCTGAATCTGATTGTCGCTACCTTGCCACAGCAGCAAAAAATAGACAAAAGTGGTGCCACGGCAGGATGTGGCACGAAACAGCAATCTGGAAGTTGTCGCGCTGCTGCCGCGGCAGCCGAAACAGGTAAAAATGTTGGCTCGGCAGGAAAACGACAGGAGGCCGAAACTTAAAATCACGATTTCTCCCAAACCGCTAGGCCAAATCGGCTGAAATTTTTATGGTAGGCTCCTCAAAATATTCTTGATTTTACAGAATGTTTTTAGAATTTTTGGAGCAATTTTAATTTTTGAGTCCGAAACGGATTTGAATTCAGACAGAATTTGAATCTGAATTAAATTTGGTTTCCTTGTCCGAAAGCAAGGGGAAGTGGACATCCAGGAGGCTTTATAAGGATGTGGGGGAGCCCCTGTGGTTGGCCAAGGCTTGCCCAAGAGTGTTAGATGGGATCTGAACCAAAGTAGGCAGAGTTGAGGAACCTGACTTGAACTCCAAACAAACTTGATGATGATGGCAGTGGCACGATGATGGTGGCAGCGGCAAGATGATGGTGGCAATGGCAAGATTAACTAGAAACGATCTACAACATGACTAGCAACTTGACATGATGATGCAACCACGAATTCAACAATGCAAAATTACTGAAAAGAAAGATACAATGGCTCAAAGTGGTTTGGACAGTGGGGAGACCAATCTACTATTTTTTTTGAAGGCTTTTTCTGGACAATAGGTAAAAACAGATCTAACTATGAAAATGATAATTCTCACCAATCAACTTGGGCTCTAATACCACTTGATGAAACGATGGCCCGATCTTTCGATGAGACGAAGGTAACTATCGATTTGGTGGAGTTTGACCTTGACGATCCGACTATACCGTACGCGACGATATGCCTTAGCAATCGCTAAACTAACCTCCGATGGTTTTTGACCTTGCCATAGGCACGATCAACCTGAACAACAAAGTTCGAGTTCCTGCAAGCAACGGAAGAACCAGCAAGAACTAGGATTACAATCTGAAATTACGAGTATAGAATTGGCACAAGAGCTAGAAGAACAAAGTGTGGGATTCCACTGGAGATCTAAACAAGGTGGTAGTCCTACATGACTTGTAGATGCAATATTGTAGCAGTAGCTAAACAACTCAATGAAACCCCAAAAACTAAAGGGTGAAACCTAGGGGGTATATAAAGAGAAGATGAGATCTGTTTCAGAGACAGTCTCGAATTTTTTTGGCTGTTGCAGTCAGCTTGTAAAGAATTCGGAGATGGGGTTAGACAGGTTGGAAAGAGCACGAGATAAGCTTTCCAAAAAGTCCAAGATCACCCAAATCGGAGTCCGTATGCTCGAGATATAGACGTTTTAAGTCAGGACTGTCTCAGCAATCCGAATCAGAGTCCAGATCTTGTGGGACTCTATCTCTAGCTCTCCTTGGACCAAAGGTGACGTGGGAAGACTCCTTGTACAGCACCAATTCATGTGGGGACATCTTCATTGACACATGAACTTCATTCCTTCCTCCTCCTGAGAGCTTGAACTTGAATCCTCGCTTGTTCTTCACGATCTTCACAAATCTCCTTTTGTTCGTTATAGCGGACGTAGTTGAAGTAGTGGTAGTAGAGGTGGCAGCGGGTGTATCCATGGGGGTCATGTCCTCATCGTCAGGTTCGGGTTCTCGATGAAATGTTGGGTGCTCGATGACTTGAAGCTTCTCGCGCTTGAGCTCACCGAGCAGCCATCTCAGCATCGATTTCATCAAGAGGTTCTTCTTCATCAATCTCCGCTTCTGAAAGTTGGCCTCGAAGAGCTTGGACAACCTCTCGCACAATTCTTGTCCTCATAGCACCCAATTGATGAGTCATGTCATTCTTCAAATTCTCCACGGTGTCTCAAAGACTCTGTTGAAGGGCTATTTGTTGTCCTCATGTGATGTACTCTTTATTCCTATTGCCTTCTTGTGATCCCTCCCTAGACATGATTAGCAACACAGAATTATATGTGAAATATGTAGAGTTTAAAACTCTCTCACCTCAAGCCCTTTACTTCCTTGGGTGAAAAGATCTCTGAGAGAGTTTGTGGCCCTCAAGAGGTAGTTGACAAAGGTTCCAAGTCCCAAATGCTACCACACTCAAAGATTTATGTGGAGCTCGGAAGTAGCACAACACACACACTGAGCAGTTGGATAATGAGATATTGCAAAGATAGTAACAATCCACAATAGAAACAATGCAATAAGAGTTGATCTCAAAGGATATAAGGGAAGCTCAAACAACTCACACACAAAGATAATGGGATTTGTGCAACCAAGAAATGAGCTATCACAAGATTTGCCTAATGAAGGCTAGAAGCTTGTGTTGCACAAATGCTAGGAAAGACACTAGCTTGATTGCACAATGTAGGGTTAAGGATTTGCACAAATGCTAGGAAAGACACTAGCTCCATTTTCGTAGTTAGATTTGTTTTTACCTATTGTCTAGAAAAAACCTACAAAAAATAGTAGATTGGTTTCCCCACTATCTAAACCACTTCGAGCCATTGCATCTTTCTTTTTAGTAATTTTGCAGTGTTGAATTCGTGGTTGCATTGTTGTGTCAAGTTGCTGGTCATAGTTGTAGATCGTGTCTAGTTCATCTTGCCATTGCCACCATCATCGTGCCACTACCACCATCATCTTGCCGCTGCATCCATCCTCATCATCCCTACTACCGGCATCATCATCTTGCTGCACGCTCACGACCATCGCAGCCACCACCATCTTTGTTGCCATTGCCACCTCCACCATCACTTTGGGATTGTTCGATTGGTTCGGGGAAAAAGTAGAGATCAATGCCATATCTGTTATGGATAGAGTCCAGGGCAAACACAAATCATAGTAGTTCCGGACTCCAAAAAATCAAGGGAGATATATGTGCTGATTCTGCCCCAAAGGCTACAGTTCTTTTCGGGCATCCAAACTCCCAGTAGAAGCCGCCAAAGTCCTGCCACAGCTAGAAAAATAGTAGATTATGTTACCGCGGCAGAGGATAGCTCTTTCCCGGAGGCTTCGACATTTCCAGAGGATTCGACTTTCCCTCCGACGTCCATCTCGTGCGGGAACAGAAGGTGAATTTGGATCTTCTGAGTTCAATCCCGGAGGCTCCGGAAACGTTCGCACTTTCCAGAGGCTAAGCTCGGTCCCTCTAAGTTCAACTTCAGAGACTACGAGGACGACTGCACATTCCCATCTCGAAACCTCCGACTTCAGTCCCAAAGGCTTCGAGGTCGTCTGCCTGTTTCCAGCAACTAATATTGGTACCTTTGAATTCTATCCCGGAGGCTCCAAGGACAACTGCGTCTTTTCCAGAGGTAACTCTCCGAATCTCCAAATTCTATTTCCCGGAGGTTTTGATTTCAGTTCCGTGAGTAAGTAGCAAGCGTGGTAGTTGAAGAATCCAAATCCCTTTCGGACGTGAATTTTCAAATTGCTCCAAAAATTCTGTAAAATCAAGAATATTTTCAGGAGCCTACCATAAAAATTTCAACCAATTTGGCCTAGCCATTTGGGGAAAATCTAAGATTTAAGTTTCAGCCTCCTGCCATTTTTCTGCCGCGGGAAAGTTTTTGCTTGTTTCTGCTGCCACGGCAGCAGCACGACAGCTTTGAGCTTGCTGTTTGCTGCCACTTCTCTGCCGTGGCACCATATTTAGCTGTTTTTGCTGCCGTGGCAAGCCAACGGCAACTAGATTTCAGCTCTTTGCCCGTTTGCTTGTTTGAGTGAGTTTCTAAGATCAAAAAAATATATATAAAAAGAAAAAGAAACCACACAGAAGGCCAACTAAAAAATATTTAGAACTCTCACTCTTCTTTTAGGGCTTTTTGTACCACATCTCTTTGAGCTTCACTTATATCTTTTAGGCATTGATTGTCTAGTACCCGGTCTAGGCTAGAATCAGCAACATCGACTAGTACTTTGAGCACTTATTCAACTTGCATTTGCTGAATTGATTTTTGCTATTTCTTGCTACCATATTGAAGCCCAAGCACCTTCCTATACTGTACTTTGTTCGGTCACCTTCATAATCGCTATACTAATCTTTTGACCATCTTTGACACCGCCAAAGGCCGACAACCACTGCAGCACGGTAAGAACTGGTAAGAGCTTGGTATTTGCTACAAAATTGTTAAAAATTCTTCCACCCCACACCCCACACTCTAGTAGTTGGTATAAACATATATTTGTGGTTTGTTTCCTTGTCTTTCACTAACAATGATAGGTTCTGAAGTAATTAGTTCTTGGGCTAGATCGATAGTGGGAGATGTGCCATACCTGAGGCGTGCATTTCTTCATCACTACCACGACAAGTAAGACTACCTCCACGAAAGGTACCACAACGTGAAAAGGTACATGATCATGTTATCTCCATGCCAATATTTGAGGGTTGTAATAGGCCTAATTTCTATCTCGCTTGGGAATTAGAATTCAATGAAATATTTGCTAGCCATGTCGTTCCTAAGCATAAGCAAGTACGGGCTGCTATTAGTATATTCACTTATTTTGCTTCTATTTGGTGGGATGAATATTGTCGATTATACCTTGATTATATACCTGCTACTTGGGATTCATACCGTCCTCTTTTATACGTAGCAAGCTTCGAAAGTTGCAACATTTAGAACAAGATAGTAATACCATTGATGAGTACTATCAAGACCTTCAATATTACTTATTTTGTTGTAATATCAATGAAAGTTAGGAAGCTACTATTAATATATTTTGGAAAGGTTTGAATCATGAAATTCAGGATGAACTCATGCATAAGGACTGCTTTTCTACCAATCATTTGTTTCTTCTTGCTTGCAAAGCTGAACAGGTGATCAAGAGACGGATAAATGAGGCCAATAAACACAAGGTACAAGTTCCCATGTTGCAACCTTGATGAGGACATGACCCCATGGATACACCTGCTACCACCTCTACTTCCACTACTTCAACTACGTCCACTATGGATGCTACAAAGAACAAAAGGAGGTTCGTGAAGATCTTCAAGAACATGCGAGGATTCAAGTTCAAGCTCTCAGGAGGAGAAAGAAATGAAGTTCTTATGACCATGATAATTAGTGTTCCATGTGCTGAAACTATTGATATCTCTCCTGTGGAATTGCGTAGATATGATGACATTGTTTACACCACATCACTTGACCAATGTTCTGAATCACATGAATTGCTTGATGATTTTTGTAACCCATGTGATATCATTGATTTACCTAGTGATTTAGATGTACAAAGTGATGATACACATGATGAAAATTCTGAAATTTCTGATTTTGACACCCCATGTGGTGATATTAATGATGTGCAATCAGTTTTGGGTGATATAGAAGTCGATTTGAGTGCTCCATGTCCTGAGATTGTTTCTTTACTAATTTAAGAGCACCAATTGTTGAGCCATGTGTACAAAATGCTTCTAACATAGGCTATGATAAGTTGATAGAATATAATGACGTGTATAATGCCGTTAGTCATGATGTTGTATGTGCTATCCAACTTGTTAACCCTATGACTTTTAGAAATGCTCTAGAAAAGGTATCTGAACTTACCATCTTAGAATTCCACCTACACTCCTGCTTATAGGATTAATTTAATTGGAGCTACTAGTGTAGATGATGAAATTTGTGTGCATTTGGTTTGCATCACTTGTACTGAACCGGTTGTTTTGAAACTTACTCATTTTGACAATAACCACCTAAAATTATTCGTCTCATCACCTACGCATTGTCACTCTTTGATTCAAATGATTATGTTACATGCTGTAGCAATTTATGACATAGGCAATGAATTCTTGATGCATAGTTTTGATCGATCATCATTGATTTTTTTCTCTCCCACGTAGCTCATAACTAATATAGCTGCAACAATTTCCCATCTCAGACTAATTCTCCTCTGTTTACTCTCTTCTGTTCCCTTGTTTTTCTTGATCCCCACATGTAATTGGTATGCATCAGTAACTTCAGTTCGGTTTGAAAAAGTAGCAACTATATTTTTGAATGAAATCAAGTGACTCCACTTTCAGGGTTCTCATCCGAGAAGAAGATTGCTAGTTCTTTGATTGCTCGCAGGGATTACGAACCTTGTGTTTAGGTTGATCGTGCTTCCGACATCGTCAATAACCTATCAGAGTTGGTTTAGCGATTACGAAGGTGCATCGTCATCGTACGGTATAGTCGAATCGTCAAAGTCATCTCCACAAATCGATAGTTACCTTCTCATCGAAAGATCGGGACACCCATTATTCTATCAAGTGGTATCAGAACTCAAGTTGCTCGGTGAGAAATTTACCGTTTTCATAGTTTAGATCTGTTCCACCATCGTCCAGAAAAAGCCTACAAAAAAATAGTTGATTAGCTTACCCGCTGTCCAAACCAATCTGAGCCTCGCAGTTTTCATCGTAGTTCTTGCATTGTTGAACTTTTGCTGCATTAATCGTGTCAAGTTGCTGGATTAGATTGGTTTGTAGTTGAAAATTTTCTACTAGATCAAACCTTGTTTTTTTGCCTCTAGTTCTCCCTGCAGAAAATCAGAAAAGGAGAAGAGAAGAGTTGCTGCCACGGCAAGGGTTTGGTTGCCAATTTCAGCCGTGGCAGCCCATGCCACCTCCCACCACTGCCGGTCATCCACCTCCTTGCATCGCCGCACGCTGCCACACATCGCCCGTGCTGCCACGCCACTGCCACCACTTGCCACGCACCTCTAGCTGCTACCGGGGCACCATCTTGCTGCTGTCACAAAGTTCGCCGCCACCATCAAGTTCATTGCTGCTAGTTCTCGTTGCATCTTTGTGCTAGGTCTAGCAGATTGGATCTGAAAAAAAAAGGAAAGAGTCCAAGGAAAAAAAAGTGAAGTTTGCTTGGAGTTCAAGTTGAAAGCTAAAGCCTTGCCTGTGATTCAATCTCTTGGGCAAGGACTTGGCCAACCTCTAGGACTTTTCCAAGACCTTAAGAAGGCTCCTAAATGTCACATCCATGCAGACTTGGACCAGGATTCATGGTTTGAAACGGTTTTGATTCGGATTTCAAATTAGGGCTCAATTCGGACTCAAAACAAGAAGGTGCCCAGAAAATTCTGACAAAATTCGAGAAAAGCATACATAATTCAAAGAGTTCACGGTTAAATTTGCAGCTCCATTGGACAAGTGGTTTGGGAGAAACTACCGATTTAAGTTTTGGCCTCCTGCCACTTTCCTGCTGTGACACGATTTCTGCTGTTTTGGGCTGCCGCGGCAGCACTGCAGCAGAACACTGATTTTTGAGTAAAGCCTTGCCTTGTTTGATTCAATCTCTTGGGTAAGGACTTGGCCAACCTCTAGGACTCTTCCACGACCTTAAGAAGGCTCCTGGATGTCACATCCATGCAGAATCAGACTGGAATTCAAGTTATAACTTGTTTTGGATTCAGATTCAAACTCCAAGTCAAATTCGGACTGAAAATTCAAAGTGCACAGAAAAATCTGGAAAAATGCTGTAAAATCAGGCATAAATCCAGGAGTCTACTGTTAAATTTCAGCACAATCCAACAAGTAGTTTGGGAAAAAAAGGCTAATTTAAGCTTCGGCCTCCTGCCACTTTCCTGCCGCGACACAATTTCTGCTGTTTTGGGCTGCCGCGGCAGCACTGTGGCAGAACACTGGTTTTTGACTATTTGAGATATTTTGCTCCTTTATGTATTTTTCTGAGGTTTAAAAAAATTCAAAAAAATTATAAAAAGAATAAGAAGCCACACAGAAGGCCACTGAAAAAAAACCTCAGAAATTTGCCTATTACTTTCTCTTTGTTTCCTTGGTTTCTATCGCTTCGGTATCTAGGCCTAGTTAAATTTTGCTTGTTCTAGTCTAAGTCCAGCAACTAGGACTAGTATTTTTGAGCATCTTTTCAACTTTGCATAGCTACTTTGATCATTTGCTATCCTTGCTACTGACATAAAGTCTCCAAGCTCCACTATCTATACCGTGCAGATATATGTTCACCTGGCAATCGCTTTACTCAATCTTTAGAGGTATTTGACACCGTTGGTTGCCGGTCACCACCTGCTGCATGGTAAGAACTTGCAAGAATTTTGATTTGGCTTAAGTGATGAGAGACTTGCCACCACATCCTAGTAGTTGATAGGAACATTATACTTGTGATTTTGTTTCTTGTTTTCCCCTAACCATGATAGGGTCTCGAGCAAACAGTGGAGATGATCTCTCTCCTCTTGAGAAGAGCATTCATGAGTTGTCCGCTAAGTTTGACATTCTTCTCGACCGTTCGGATGGAGCACCGCGAGCACTAGGACCCCAACCACCGCTGCCACTACATGTACCAACCATCAAGGAACAAAATCATGACACGTGTACCGCGAGTAAGATCAGCGTACCCGTTTATAACGGTAAACATGATCCTAAATGTTATCTTGCTTGGGAATTAGATATAGCACAACTATTTGAAAACATGTAATTCTTGAGTGTCGTAAAGTTAGGATTGCTGCTAGTGGGTTTACCGACTATGCTGCTGTTTGGTGGAAGTTACACTGTCAATTACATTCACATAAAACCTTCCACTTGGGCTGCTATGAAGAAACTTATGAGAAAAATATTTCTACCACCGTACTATGCTAGTGATTTGCGTAAAGATTTACAGTGTTTAAAGCAGGGTAGTGACACCGTACAAATATATTATAACAAATTTCAAACTTGTTTGAAACGTTGTGATCTACCTGAAAATGAGGATTTTTCCATGGATCAATTTATGAAAGGTTTGAACTGTGACATACAGGATAGGTTTCGATGTATTCCACGTAGCATCACTGGTTTGTTTTGTCGTGCTTGTGTTTTTGAGAATGAAATACAGGAGGGAGCACAAAACCAGACATCAATATAAGATCTCATGTCATGTTCACCACTGGATGCTTTTTCTACTACGAACATCGCCATGGTACCTACATTATTTGAGTTGAGCTTGCAAGGTAAAAATAAAGGTACTATTCCTAACGCTCCGCATGAGAATGAAGTTTATCCTGATCAATCAAATGCCTCATGTGATGAGTTGAACGAACTACCTTTGTCCACTACACATGCCATTTTAGAGCAACATAGAGTGGAACCAATAATCACTTTGCCTTTGCCACAAGTTGAGATTACTGAATGTAGTGAATTACTTAATGCTCCTTGTGATAAAGAAGAGTTGTGTGATAATGCTTCACTTATATCCACGCCACAACTAGATGATGAACAAGCTACTTGTGTTTTAGAATCACATGTTAGTGCTGAAATTGTTAATATCCTTCATGAGGAATTGATTACACATGCTGAAATTATTGCCCAAGAATCACATGATAATTTTTCTGGAACCAATGCATGGCTTGCTGATTTTTGTACCTTATGTGATATTATTGCTATACCTCATGATTTGGATATACAACATGTTGAAGAAAATGATATAGATAAAGACTTATGTGCTCCATGTTCTAAAGTTGTTTTTCTTACTAGCTTGAGAGCACCAAAAGTTGAGCCATGTGAATTAAATGATTCTGAGATAGGTTGTGACAAGTTAATAAAACATGAAGAAGTATTTGCAGCAATTACACAGAATGTCATATATGCTATCAACCTTGTTAAGCCTATCACTTTGACAGATGCTCTAGCAAAAGTTTCTGAACTTGTGAGTTTACCATCTTGGAATTCATGCTACACTCATGATTATAGAGTTAATTTGATTGGAGCTACTAGTTAGATGATGGAATTTATGTGCATATGATTTGCATTGCTTGTGCTGAAAATGACAATTCTAAACTTGCTAGTTCAGACGATGATCCCGTGCATGTGTTCATTTCTTCATCCCATATTTGTGCTACTTTGATACAATGTACTATGCTACATGTTTTTGTGCCTAGTCCTACTTTTCAACATATTGTAGCTAGTGCTTCGCAAACGCTGAATGTGATTCCTACTAGTTTGGCTTGGTTAGTTATTGGGCAATGCGCTACTCATTACAAAGACATGTTCTTCACTTATGTTTGCAAATTGCGTTGGAATGCTTGCTGGAATTTTGTTTTGGATATGATTGCTAACCACGAAGAGCTAACTGTGATTGATAGATATGTATATGCTGTGTACATGTTTTCTTTGCTCTTTGATGATTTTTGGCTTATGCAAAGTCGAGGACTTTCGAGGGAGGATAATGAGGACATGACCCCCATGGATACACCTGCTACCACCTCTACTTCCACTACTTCAACTACGTCCGCTATGGAAGCTACAAAGAACAAAAGGAGATTCGTGAAGATCTTCAAGAACATGCGAGGATTCAAGTTCAAGCTCTCAGGAGGAGAAAGAAATGAATTTCTTGTGACTATGATCACTTCCTACATGAAGTGGCGCAGTATAAGAAGTTCTCCCACGTCACCTTTGGTCCAAGAAGAGCCAGAGAGCAAGTCCCACAGGTTCTGGACTCTAATTCGGATTGCTGAGATAGCCCTGACTTCAAACGTCTTTATTTCGGGCATACAAACTCCGATTTGGGTGATCTTGGACTTTATGGAAAGCTTATCTCATGCTCTTTCTAACTTGTCCAACCCCACCTCCAGATTCCTCACGAGCACACCACAATGACCACTATTTCTGGAAAATAGACCACCTCATGTATTTATATACCCCCTAGGATGATCTCTTTTGTTTCGGGTTTTGTTTAGTTAAGAGTTTGCTACCTTTGCATCTTTGTGTATCTTTGTTTGTGTCCAACGAACAGATCAAGACCGCTTTCTGGAACCCCACTCTATCTTGTTCTTCATCCATACTTGCAATTTCAGATTGCTTTATCTTAATTCTTGCTAGTTCTTCGATTGCTCGCAGGGATTACGAACCTTGTGTTCTGGTTGATCATGCCTCTGGCATCGTCAATAACCTATCAGAGTTGATTTAGCGATTACTAAGGCACATCGTCATTGTACGGTGTAGTCGAATCATCAAAGTCATCTCCACAAATCGATAGTTACCTTCTCATTGAAAGATCAGGACACCCATTGTTCTATCAAACCTAATAAAGGTACTAGTCCCCATACTCCCCGTGATGAACTCTACTTGTCCACTACTCGTGCTAATTTGGAGCAACCTAGAGTGGAACTGCTTGTTACTTTGCCTTTACCACAAGTTGAGAATGCTGTTTGTAAAGAATTACGTAATGCTCCTTGTGATAAGGAAGAGTTGTGTGATAACGCTTCACTTATATCCATACCACAACTAGTTGATAAACATGCTACTAATATTTTTGAATCACAGGTTAGTGCTGAAATTAGTGTTCCATGTGCTGAAACTATTGATATCTCTCCTGTGGAATTGCGTAGATATGATGACATTGTTTACACCACATCACTTGACCAATGTTCTGAATCACATGAATTGCTTGATGATTTTTGTAATCCATGTGATATCATTGATTTACCTAGTGATTTAGATGTACAAAGTGATGATACACATGATGAAAATTCTGAAATTTCTTATTTTGACACCCATGCGGTGATATTAATGATGTGCAATCAGTTTTGGGTCATATAGAAGTCGATTTGAGTGCACCATGTCCTGAGATTGTTTCTTTTACTAATTTAAGAGCACCAATTGTTGAGCCATATGTACAAACTGATTCTAACATAGGCTATGATAAGTTGATAGAATATAATGACGTGTATAATGCCGTTAGTCATGACGTTGTATGTGCTATCCAAGTTGGTAACCCTATGACTTTTAGAAATGCTCTAGAAAAGGTATCTAAACTTACCATCTTAGAATTCCACCTACACTCCTGCTTATAGGATTAATTTAATTGGAGCTACTAGTTTAGATGATGAAATTTGTGTGCATTTGGTTTGCATCACTTGTACTGAACCGGTTGTTTTGAAACTTACTCATTTTGACAATGACCACCTGAAATTATTCATCTCATCACCTACGCATTGTCACTCTTTGATTCAAATGATTATGTTACATGCTGTAGCAATTTATGACATAGGCAATGAATTCTTGATGCATAGTTTTGATCGATTTTCATTGATTTTTTTCTCTCCCATGTAGCTCATAACTAATATAACTGCAACAATTTCCCATCTCAGAATAATTCTCCTCTGTTTACTCTCTTCTGTTCCCTTGTTTTTCTTGATCCCCACATGTAATTAGTATGCATCAGTAACTTCAGTTCGCTTTGAAAAAGTAGCAACTATATTTTTGAATGAAATCAAGTGACTCCACTTTCAGGGTTCTCATCCGAGAAGAAGATTAAGCTCTTCTCTTTCTCGGGGCTGAGGTCGGTGACCAGCAACTTTAGCCGGAGCAACAATATCGGACAGGGCAGCTTTCGGACTGTCTACAAGGTACTTCTTGATGGCTTTCATGTTTCAGTGCTTTTCAACAAAGTTTTGATCGATCTTCAATTCCAGGCGACGGTGCGAAGTGGGCTAGAGGTTGCAGTGAAGGTGCTGTCAGCCTACTCAAGGCAGGGCATCAAGTAGTTCCTGACATAGATCAATGTGATCGCCAACGTGAAGCATCCAAATCTGCTGGAGCTCATCTTGTTTCCTACCTGTTTAATAAGAGATCACACCTTGTAAGTAATTTTGATTTAAAATTACTTTGAGCTATGTTGTTTCCCTAGATATTTGACAGTTTACAATTCTTGCATATGTACCAGTGTTCTTCTCTGCCTCGTCATTGTGCCCCTGCATTAGACACCTCCTTCAACAGGCTTTGAAGATCAACTTTACTAAAACCAGGTGTTCATCTAACGACTTCCTCAGAGTATGTAATCAAGTGGCTCCTTGCGAGGATGCATGTGCAGACCATCAAAGTTGTTTGCTTGTACAATGGGGTGCTTGTGTGTAAAGATAAAATATTACAAGGTGGCCTGGTATTATGCTGGGAACGACCTGGAATGATTGGACCAAAAAAATCATGTAGCCAGGCTGATAGGCATTGTTAATTTGTTATGTGTACTGTGTTGTATGGATGAACACGAAAGTAAAAACCCTATAATATATTATTTTCTATGTCCTTAGGGCTAAATGCTACTTCAGATGCTACGTCCAAATACAAACCAAGCAATCAGGACATACCACTTTGAGAGCACACGCAAGTAGTGATGTGGCCGCCACCAAGCAAAGAGCACAAATATTGCTCAAGTTGTTTAGCATAAATATTTGTTTTTTCACTTTAGAATGAACGCCATGTTTTATCCACTTCCAAAGTTTATTTAGAAATAACCTTGGTTTCAACTCAGCAACGTAAAGAGAGATATCATGGTCTACTTTCCACTTGAACTAAAATTCAGTTCAACTTTTGGCATGTAGCAAGGCCCATTACTAGGCTAAAGTGCAAATATACTAACATCATAACATATATATTTCCCAAAAAGGAATGTTAAAGTTAAAAGCTCAGATGCTAAAATGGACTTTATATCTCAAATCTTTGACATAACAGTCATACATTAATTCCAATCAAATCTTTTTCATATTGAAAGAGCACAGTGTCAACTAAAGAGGTCAATTACATTGCTATCTTGGTTGGATCTTAGCAAAGCTACCAGCCAGAACAAGTTTATTATTTTCATAGTTTGGTTAGCTACTGTTATGTCAAATGAAAGAATAACCTTGGTAATAGGCTAAGGTGCAAATATCCTAACATCATAACATATATATTTTCCCAAAAGGGAATGTTAAAGTTAAAAGCTCAGATACTAAAATGGACTTTATATCTCAAATCTTTGACATAATAGTCACCACATTAATTCCAATCAATCTTTTTCATATTGAAAGAGCACAGTGTCAACTACACACTCATTTGGCTGCAGCAATGCAACCTTCCTCCCAGCAAACATCCCATCCCAGTCCAGGGCAAATGCATGACAATCACATGGATTTTGTGTGTCTCAGAAAAGGAATCACTGCTAAAACCATGGCATATTTTAATTTTTTGTACGAATATAGCATGCCATTGAAAAGTAGTTTGATCTTGCATATAATAGAAGATGCACAAAGAATGTTATTTTGGTTCCATATTTTCTATTTGATTGATTTTGATATAACTATGTACATATCATTTCAATGCAGATGTCACAGCCTAAGCAACATGCCGACAAAGGGGAAAAAAGGTCAATATTTGTGTCTAGCAATTATTCATGCCAAAGTAGTATCTAGACCACTCACAGTTCACTTTGACATGATTTTTACAGTGCTTGTTCGAAACACTAAAGCAAAGAGACCTCGCTATGATGTTATGCTCTGTCCACCAACAGGTCTATTCATACGAGAACCAGCAAGCAACACAAACATCAGTTACATGTCATCGGATGTGTTGGGGAACGTGCTACGCAAAACAAAAATTTACCGCGCACAATCCACCCCAAGATCACTATCGAGGTGCAGGCAACGAGATCATACCTTCAACGGTCATGTCAATGCAGTGGAGAAGTTGACCGATATCGACGAAGTCCGTAGACTCCCACAGCTAGGTTATACCTCCCAGCCGCGAGAGCGATCTCCTCGCGAATAGTTCGCCCGATCAAACGCCGAAATATACGACGTCTTCAAGGTATCCACGCGTACTGGATCAGCGACACCGCGGTAATGTGTGGACTAGCACACAAGAACAGCGGGGATCTACGAGAAGGAGAAGCAGCAGCGCGCCGGCAGCTGTACTAGATCCAATCTAGAAGAGAGAGAAAAAGAAGGCTGTGGCCAATCTAGAGATGGCCGGCCTAGGGTTTAGGGCTGCTTCTGGGGCTGCCTCTGGGGCTGCTCCTGGGGCTGCTCGGGATACCCTTTGAGGTGCCCTGTCCCTCTATTTATAGGGGTTGGGGCAGCTCTCCCTAGGCAGGTGGAGTCCTACTCTAGCAGGGAGACCCTGTTGGAGTTGGAGTCCAACTCCACCAAAACCTTCTAGAACCTTCTAGAACTTCTGGAACCTTCTAGAACCTTCCGGAACACTTCCGGACATCACCGGAACCATCCGGGACCTCCCGGAACACTTTCGAGATCATCCGAAACACTTTCGAAACCCTTCTCTCTCGTTCTCCATAAATCGTAGCATTCCTAAATGTCACTAAAACGTTAAGCGTGTGACCCTATAGGTTCGAGTATATGTGGACATGTCCGGAACACCTTCCGATCAATAATCATCAGCGGGATCTGGACACCCATAACGATTCCCACATATCATCGAAGATCTTTATCGAGCGAACCTCGTATTACCGCATATCATCCTTTTGCCTCACGATACGTTACACAATCCGAGGCGAGACTTTGACGGTATCCCTGTGATCAACTCCTTGATCACCATACCTAGTTATCCTCGTTACCGGTTTGTACTCTTTTCTCGTTTCTGGTGTCGCTTATCGTTCGGATTCACTTCGGAACCAGATCAGGAACCCTGTGACCAAGGCAAGCAGAGCTTGTTACATCTCTTTTACTCTATTACATGTCTGAAAACTAGTAATGTGTGGATGTTTGGAGATGATGATTGGAACTATTTAGGATTTTTCTGAAGCGTTACTTTTTCTGTGATGGTTGAGAATTTAACTTGATGCCCTATCAACTTGGAATTATTAAAAGTGAGATGTGAGAGCCGAAGGGGGTACGTGCTCGATGGATAAGATTGGTATATTTGATGTCATGAATGCGACCCAGGTGTAAGGAGAGTTTGTCGCTATGCCAATTTGAGTTGACTCCATCATAGCACTCCTCTTGTCACGCGTGGACGTCAGCGGAAGTCACCGCTATGGGTATATCTGATGGCAAGTCTCGGTCACTCGGAGCCTTGCAACCTCCGAGTGAGGAGCACTCGTTATATTCATGGTAGTTGTACAGCCGGTGACGGACCGAGAGATTGATTGGAATGAACATGTGATAGGTTGAGAATCCTCATGGTCGTTGCGGAACTCACTGCTATGGGTTATCTGATGGCAAGTCTCGGTCACTGGAGCTTTGCAACCTCCGAGTGAGGAGCACTCGATATTTCCCATAGTAGTTGGATTTGCCGGGACGGTCCAGGGGGGTTGATTAAAGTAGATGGGCATGTGCTGCCCCAAACAACCTTGGAATATTATGATTGATGCTCTCATGTTTGTGTTTTGAATTATACGAGATCTGAACTGTAAGTGGGAGTTGATGTGTTCCTTCCTTAGTGCTATCCATGCCATGTTTCCTGCTTGTACCCTGTTAGATCAAAGTGCACCATGTTTAATTGCTGCTATACTAGTATGTGTAGGACATCTAATCAAGCACGAATAAGTCTTGCGAGTACCTTTGTACTCACCTAGGATATTCCTAGATCATTGCAGGTGAGCCAGTGGTCGAGGATTACTTTGATGATGCCTAGCGGCTTGGTTTTCTTGGTTAGCTATCAACTCGTGGGATTTTGGTGACTATTGGGCAGCGGTTGATGCACCGCTGCGGATTTTGGGTCTTTTATTCCGCTGCTGCATGAATACTTCAGACTTGACTATGTTTCCGGCTAGCACCGAATGATGTATTCATATAGCCCTCTGTGGACAGCTAGGTGTATTATCGTATCGTAGTGGTTCGTGTGATGATATGCTTGTTGTCCAACATATGCCCCCACCTCCCATCTGTCATGCGTGTATGTTGAATGGGGAGTGTGGTTGGATGCATATGGAGGAACTTGTTATTTTATTTCGATTCAAGTGAAGTGCAAAGTGAATGAACGGTCCATTGCCAAAGTGAGTCATACGCGTTGTGGCATATGTTTTTGGAATCGTGATCCCTCAATCAGGCCGTGGTGAGTCATACGCATTGTGTCGTATGCATATCGCATGGGGCGGGGGTGGGCCATAGTCCGTCGCAGGTAGAGGCTATGGTCACCGTCTTTACTAGTTGTGAATTCCTTGAATCGGTTTAAAATACTAGGTCCCTCACAGTCGTCCCCGACTAGATGGCAAGTCCACTCGGGCAGATCAGCCTGCCCGTCACTTTCGGCACCCCCGAAAACTTCCAGACCGACAACCTCATCTTCGAGGTCGTCGACTTCTCGGGCTCATATCACGCTATTCTGGGACGCCCTTGCTACGCCAAGTTCATGGCTGTCCCAAGCTACGTCTACCTGAAGCTTAAAATGCTGGGTCCCAATGGGATTATAACGGTGCAGAGCAGTTTTCAGCATGCCTATGCGTGCGACCTAGAAAATTGCAACCTCGCTGTGGCCCAAATCGCCGCAGCCGAGCTTGACAACATCAAGTCGGCCACGGTCGAGGAAGCACCCCCGACAAAGAAGGCTTCAGTGTCGACGTCGTTCCAGTCGGCGAAGGATACCGAGGCGATCCAGCTCGACCCGGAGGATTCTTCCAAGATGTTGCAGATCGGGACTGCGCTCAGCGACAAATAGGAAAGCGCGCTTGTCAGCTTCCTCCGTGACAACCGGGATGTCTTCGCGTGGACATCCTTCGACATGACCGGAGTTCTGCGGGAGGCTACCGAGCACTCTCTGAACATTCGGCCGGATGTTAAGCCGGTCAAACAGCGCTTACGCAGCTTTGCTGAAGATAGAGGAGTAGCAATAGGGGAAGAGATAGCCAAGTTCTTATCAGCTGGCTTTATAAAAGAAGTGTATCATCCCGACTGGTTAGCGAACCCAGTTCTTGTTCGCAAAAAGAATGAAAAATGGAGGATGTGCGTTGATTACACTAGCCTTAACAAGGCATGTCCCAAAGATCCTTTCACTCTGCCTCGCATTGACCAAGTGATTGACTCTACGGCTGGCTGCGAAATTTTGTGCTTCCTCGACGCTTACTCGGGCTACCATCAGATCAAGATGAAAGAGGAGGACCAAATCAAGACCTCGTTCATCACACCATTCGGGGCCTTCTGCTATGTCTCCATGCCGTTCGGCTTAAAAAATGCCGGTGCTACGTACCAACGGTGCATACAACGCTGTCTCTAGGGGCAGATTGGCAGGAATGTACAGGCCTATGTTGACAACGTGGTGATTAAATCAGAAAAGAAAGAGGATCTCCTGACCGACCTGGCAGAAACCTTCACCAGCCTCAGGCGATTTAGCATGAAGCTCAACCCAGAGAAATACGTCTTCGGGGTCCCTTCGGGAAAACTATTCGGATTCATTGTTTCCGAACGAGGAATCGAGGCTAACCCAGAGAAGATCGACGCCATCATCAAAATTGGGCCGCCAAGAAACCTCAAGGACGTCCAGAGACTCACCGGCTGCGTGGCAGCTCTTAGCCATTTCGTCTCTCGACTCGGCGAAAGAGCCCTGCCCCTCTACAAGCTCATGAAGAAGTCTGACATCTTCACCTGGACTCCCGAGGCTCAAGACACCTTTGATGGTTTGAAAAAGCTGCTAACCACCGCTCCGGTGTTGGCCCCGCCAATGCCTAATGAGCCGCTGATACTCTACATCGCAGCAACCACTCAGGTTGTCAGTACGGTCCTGGTCGTCGAACAATCTAAGCCGGGTCACGTTCAGAAGGTTCAATGACCAGTTTACTTCATCAGTGAAGTGCTTTCCCGTAGATCCAAAAGATTATTTACGCGGTATTTTCCACGTCTCAAAAGTTGGTTCACTACTTCCAAGGGCATCCGATCTCGGTGGCCAGCTCCTTCCCGATCGCCGATGTCATCAACAATCGGGACGCCATAGGACGGATCGCCAAGTGGGCAATTCCATCGCCAAGTGGGCAATGGAATTGCTCGCATTCGACATAATTTATACCTCCCGCACGGCCATCAAGTCTCAGGCCCTGGCCGACTTCGTGGCCGAGTGGACCGAAATCCAGTCCCCGCCTTCTGTCATCAACCTCGAACACTGGACTCTCTATTTCGACAGTTCACTGACGCTCCAGAGTGCGGGGGCTGGCATCGTGCTCATCTCGCCAAAAGGGGAACACTTCAAGTATGTACTCCAAATTCACTTCTCAGCATCCAACAACATCGCCAAGTACGAGGCTTTGCTGCACAGACTACGTATTGCCACGTCACTTGGGATTCGCCAACTCCTCGCTCGGGGAGATTCCGAACTAGTGGTTCGGCAGGTCATGAAGGAATGGCCATGCCGCGACCCTACCATGGAAGCCTATTGCCAGGAGGTACGCAGGCTTGAAGCCAGATTTGACAGACTCGAGATTACGCATGTTCTCCGCCGAGACAATGAGGCGGCAAATGCACTCGCCAAGCTGGGTTCCAGTCGGGACATCGTCCTGGCGGGAGTATTCCTCCAAGAGTTGCACACCCCATCCATCAAAGCAGAAATAGCACCCAACGCTGATGAACCACAGCCCGAAACATCTGAGTACACTCGGCAGCTGCCACCAGCGGTCCTCGCCGTCATTCCCGAATGGATGACGCCATTCCTCGACTACCTGCTGTGAGATACCCTCCCGCCAGACCAGACCGAGGCACGGCGCATTACCAGGAGAGC
>JAGXJF010003910.1:0-203214 GCA_019208055.1 Stipa capillata
GGGTTCCCCCTGTCAAATGGTATTACGGGTCAACGATGAATATCGGGATAAGCAACCGATGTATCCCGACACTAACAGATTTAACCACCGGGTAGAAGTTCCCCCCACGGTTACTGCATCTGCTATTCCGACTTCGGTCCCCCAGGGTTTCACCAATGATAACCGAAGTCTCAGTCTTAGTACAAACGTTCCACAGCCATATTATCAAACAGTAGCATACAACACGCCACCTTTACCACCTCCAGTACCGGAGTCCCTCATGGGCTGGTTCCAGATTCATATTTTAATCCACAACAAGTCCAACCCGTGTTGCCAGAGCTGACCTCGTATGCTCATGTTACACCAGTGCCACCAGCCAGCTCAAATTTTAAGGATCAACTTGCTGGAGCACTCAGAGAACTCGGTTTAGAACCCAAGGGTAGAACACGTGCTTATCAAAAGCCGTACCCTGAGTGTTTCGACACGACGCCGTATCCCCGTGGGTTTAGAGTTCCGGATTTCATTAAGTTCACCGGGGAAGAGGGTAGGTCCACGTTCGAGCACGTAGGGCAGTTTTTGGCACAGTGTAGTGATGTCGGCACGTCAGACCTCTACAGAGTCAAGCTTTTTCCTCTGTCATTATCTGGTACAGCCTTCACGTGGTTCACATCGCTTGCTCCCAAATCCATTACGACATGGGCACAATTAGAGCAGAAGTTTCACGAGTACTTTTTTAGCGGCGAAACCGAACTTAGGCTCTCGGACTTGGCAATGGTTAAACAAAAATACAATGAACCGGCTTATGATTACATTAGAAGATTTAGAGAAGTCAAAAACTGGTGTTTCAGTTTGACCATAGCCAAAAAAGATTTAGCCGACCTCGCTTTTTCAGGCTTGCTTGCTCATATTAGAGATAGGCTAGAAGGTCAAGAGTTTTCAAATATTAATCAAGTCTTGCAGAAAGCTGTGGCACAAGAGAACCGTGCTAAGGAAGTCAAGCAGTATAGCCGGTTCGGGGATAACAAGAACAAAAGCAAGGAAAAACCTGTGGTTAACATTATATCATATGATGACGACTCGGCTAGTGACGACGATGCCGATATATGCATAGCCGAGTAGGTTCAAGCGTCCAAGTCGAAACCTTTCATGTGTCCTGCCCTGAAACCTACACCTACTTGGAGAGAGGAGATTAAGTATACTTTTGATGTTAGCAAATGTGATAAGATTTTTGACATGCTCCTGCAAGGAAACCTGATCAGAGTAAGGAAAGGACATGTATTTCCATCGGCAGACGACTTGGGCAAAAGAGCTTATTGCAAGTGGCATAACTCCTTTTCTCATGCTACTAATGACTGCAACGTGTTTCATCGACAGGTGCAATCGGCCATTAATGACGGACGATTGACATTCGCTCAAAGCACCAAGATGAAGCTCGACAGCGATCCTTTCCCAATCAACGTGATCGACTTGGAGAAGAAGAAAGTGTTAATTCGGTCAGATCAGGCTGAGTCGACAAAAGGGAAGAACGTCATCATTGACGATAATGCTGCTCCAAGGATGATCAAGCCAAAAGATCCAGAAGTCGGAGTCTGGAAGGTCAACCGAGGAAAGGGACAAGTCGCAAAGCCAAAGCCGACGGTGAAACAACTGCTGGACAAATATACATCGCATAAATCCAACAACGTGTTCACTCGGCTCAGAAATACTAAGCGTCCCAGGTCGCCTTCCCGACTAGGTTTTGGTGGTTCCGAGTGCTGGCAAGGGATTCATATATTCAGCCACCATACATCGTGGCAGGTCTAGCATATTGGGGAGGCGCGCCTCCTTTCTACCCACAGTTTCCACCATGGTGTTTCAATCCCTGGGCACCACATCCTGTTGGACCAGTCGGCATGTTTCAGCCGGGTTGGATCCTATTAGGGCCCGGGTTCAGAGAACAGCCACATGGGAAAAGGACTCGGTTCGACTCGGGGACCGGAGCGTGGAACAAATTCACCACGCGGCACAAGGGACCCGGCGCACTGATTCAGTCGGCAGCACCAGGGAGAGCTCAGGGAAGCAATTCGCCGACTAAGCGCGTGTGGATACCGGTCAAGCGTAACGAGCCCAGATCCGGCAACACTACGACAATCCACTTTCATGCTTTGTCTCCTCTGCGCCCAAATCCTTTCGTCTTCCTACGACCTTGAGTCGAGAGCGCCGCCGCGTAGCAGACTTAAATCGCCGTCAATCCCGCATCCATCTCGCCACCATTTAGATTCCACCTCGTCGCCGCTTCGTGCATCTGCCTCCTCATCCTAGCCAGCCGAACCCTGATTAGGCATCCCAGAGAAAACCTAGATCGGGTCCGCCGCCACTGAATGCCCGCCTCTGACTGGGAAGTGGATCCGATCGAAGAGGAGGAAGATGCGGTGGTGTGGGCATCCCTCAGCGAGAACATCTCCTCCGCTGGTTCGATGGCACCTTGGTCCAAGTCCACCACGACGGAGGCCCGGCTGCGCACCTTGGTGGATGTGGGAGTGCTTCCGCCCAGGGAGCTGATCGAATGGCGTCCCACTGTCGGAGAGGAGGTCCCCACTCCGAACACTGATGAGTTCGTCGTCCACACCTCTTTCTTCCATTGTGGCCTCTCTGTCCCGGTGCACCATTTCTTATGCGGGCTCCTGTGCTTCTACGGGCTGGAGCTGCACAACCTCAACCCCAACGGGATGCTCCACGTGGCGTGCTTCATCACGCTCTGCGAGTGCTTCCTCGGGATCGAGCCGCACTTCGTGCTGTGGAAGCAACTGTTCATCGTCAAGCCTCAGTCGAGTAAGAACAGTCCAGCCGTATGCCATTTCAGACTTCCAACAAAGGATGGCACTCGGACTGGTTTTACTACAGCAACCCCGAGCTCACACTCCCAGGGTTTGTGGGTCAGCCTCCCGAGATCAGGGCGAATTGGACAGAGCTTTTGCTAGAATGGGAGCAGCTTGGCATCGAGGTTCTCATGGCTCATCTCTCCCAGGTGCTCCAGTCGGGGGTCACTGGGGTCGGCATTGTAGCAACCTTCATTAGGCGCCGAATCCAGCCCGCGAAGCTTAGGGTCCACCCGATGTATGCGTACACCAGCCAACAGGATGTGACCCGGGAGTCAGCTGATGATCTCACGGAGGAGGAGGTCAGGCGCCGAATCGGGAGGCTGATGGCCCAGGGTGTAGATCTGGACACCTCCAGACACCCGGCGCCCCATAACCGTTCCAACCCTCCGAGTCAGGTGATCAGCCAGTCCTCTGACTTCATCATTTGTAGTAGATGTTTCAAGCGAGTCATACTCGGTCTTCGTCTATGCCCCCCGACTTCACAGGATCTATTCGGGTTCAGTTCCTTAGCTCCCCTTCCAGAGAAGGAGATCAGGAACCAGCCCTAATACGCCGACATCCCTCGCAGTGGGCAGCCATCGCAGGGAAGCGCCCGGCCATCGTCTGCTGGTGCCGGATCGTCAAGGGGAGGTGCCTCTGTGTCGAAGGAGCCCAGCACTCCTCCGCCGATTGTAACAGCGGCTCCTGAGGAGGAAGCCCAAGAAGACGAAGATGATGTCCCCCTTTGTATACATCGGAAAAGAGGGACAGCCACCGACGCCGCCCCAGGGGGTCAGGACGGCTCCTCCGCCCAACCTACCCTGATGGCGCCGGCCGCCGCCGCTGCCAAGGAGATTCCTTGGGCGGCTGAGGATGAAGTCCCCCCGAGCGGAGGGGGAAGAGGACCGCCGATGTCGCCTTCGCAGAGCGGTTCTTCGACGTCACCGACTCCACCGGCCGCCACACGGGGGCGGCCGGCCTCGGGGCCCAAGAAGCGTGTCCCCGTTCCCCGATCCGTCTAGTAAGCCATCGAGTGAGCATCTCCTGCTTATTTTGTCTTCATACGGAGAGAACTAACGAACTGGATGCTTCTGTAGGTCAAGGAGGATGGGGGATATTCCAAAGGACTTGCCGAGTGCCCCGGGGTCCGGTCAAGGGGGGAGCCAGTCGGGACCGGATACCCAGCCCTTGTCTCCTCCAAGGGCGGCCGCGACTCCTTCCCCATGGCCTTCTCCCCGACAGGACGGCGCATCCCCGGCTTCACCTTCTGCTCCTCAGCCGGATAGGCCCAGCGCTGAAGCGCCGGCTCCGGTTGCGTCAGAGGAGGCTGGCCCGAGTCTGGCGGGAGCCATCCCGTCAGACCGTAGGGGCAATCTGGCGATGCCGGTGGAGGAGGTCGAAATCGACTGCATGCCCCCCTCTACCGGGCTCCCCGCTGGCGATCCAGCCACTGCGGGTCTGACAAATGGACCCCGCACGGCCGAGCAAAGTCCTCCGGGAGATTGATGATGTCCGGGAGACGTAAAAATGGGACGAGGCGATGGACATCGCCGCCCAGCTCGGAGAGACGCTCTCGGCACTGTTGAAGACGGCGAGGGAGAGCGCCAACCTGCTGAACGGCAGACTACGGCCGTTGATGCAGGTAAGGCTTTCACCCTTGCATTTCTACTTCTGTTTTTTGCCTGTGAGTACACCGATGGTGCATCCACCCGGGAGTAGCCCCCGAACCTTCGGTTGACTATAGTAGTTGGGCGGAGGGTCCTTTGTTGATTCTGTAGATTTCACTCTAGGTGCACGATCAGTGTACCCAGAGGGTGTAGCCCCCGAGCCTTCGGTCGACTAGAGTAGTCGGGCGGAGGTCTTGGTTTATTCTATAGATTTTACTCTGGGTGCACAATCAGTGCACCCAGAGGGTGTAGCCCCCGAGCCTTCACTGGGTTCAAGGAACCGAGTGGAGGATCTTGACGATTTTCCCGAGTAGCTAACTTCCCTTGATGCTTCTTGTAGACTTTGACCAAACAGTCTATGGACAAGACCGAGTTCCTCCAGGAGCATCTCCCGGCTTTCGACCGACTCGACCAGCGCAAGGCCGAGATGGATAACTTGAGGGGGAACCTCCAGGCGACGCAAGAAGTAGCCCACGTGCGGGGGGTCGAGATTGCGGCCCTGAGGAGAGGTCTCTCCCAAGAAGCCGCCCGGGCTCAAAGTAAGGGAGCCGAGCTTCTTTGATCATTATTTATTACTTGCCGTGTTGACTTGCCTTCTGCAGCCGTTGAAGACGAGGCCTCCTAGCTCAGGGAGGAGCTTGAGGTGATGAAAGCCCGCGTTGGTCAACTCGCCTCCACTGAAGACAGGGCTGCCAAGCATCAAGAGGAGCTCGGGGCAGAGAAGGCTCGAGTCAAGCAGCTGGGAGAGGAGACGACCGTCATCGATGGCAGCCGGAGAAGGGCTTTGGAGGCTTTCGAGTCGGCCAACAAGAGGGCCGCAGACTCCGCCACCGGTAAGTTCTTGACTCGGGTCTTTGTTCGGTCGAGGCCCGCTGATCCCCTTGCTAATGCCTCTGTTTTGCCTTCGTAGCCTTCCAACTGTGCATCAATAATATTAGCGAGACGGCCGAGTCCCTAAAGACGGTAGGTCGGACAGCCTGTGACGCTCTGTGGGAAAACGACCCCGTGCCAAACCACGCGGATGTGATCGTGGAGCATCTTTGATGGGTGCCCGACAAGGCTAGGTGGCTGCAGAGGGACGCTGCGCGATGTGGAGCTGTGTTGTTGCTCACGGTGGCGAAGTCCCACTACCCGTTGCTTGACATAGAAGCAATAGGGGAAGGGTATGCTGCCGACGTTCCTGACGAAAGTCCCGGAGCAGATGAAGGTGGTCGAAGGCACGGCGCACTCCCTCGTCGACCGCGCCGAGCTGTAGGGATAAACATGTGTGTCAACTACTTAGGAAGTCTGAGTGAATATTTGTTCATGCATTTTTTTGTAGAGAACTTGGCTTAAAGCCTATCATCTTTCTTTCTTCGCAAAAGACTTGTTCGTGTGTAGGTTAATCTGTTGTATGTGCTCTTGCCGATCCGTCGTAGCCCCCTTGGTGTAGAGAGTAGCTGTGGGCTGTTTGCCATTTAGTGCAGGGTTGTGGCATAGACCGGTGATCGAGAGCAAAGAGTTAATGTCGGATTGTATACATAGTACTAAAATAAGTTGCTCGAATGAAAAAAAGCCCGAGTGCATTTTGGGCGCACCCAGGTTGGTGTAGCCCCCGAGTGTCCGTTATGCGCGGCCGTGAACGTGCATAACGGGCCAGTTGGGAACTCCGAGACTTGCTTCAAATGGAGCGAACAAAATTTAGGCATAGAAGCGACGTAGCTGTTCGATGTTCCATGCGTTGGTGATGATGTTGCCGTCGTTATCCTTCAGTCGGTAAGCCCCCGGATGTAGTACTTTGGCGACCACGTACGGATCCTCCCACGGTGGTGAGAGCTTGTGCTTATCTTTGTTGGACTGGACTCGGCGTAGAACCAAGTCGCCAATGTTGAACGAGCGGCCGCGTACGTGTCGGCTGTGATAGCATTGTAGGCCCTGCTGGTACTTTGCCGACCGAAAGGAAAGCGACTTCGCGTGCTTCTTCGAGCTGGTCGATAGCATCTTGTCTTGCTTCCGCTCACTCGGCCTCAGTGTAGGCGCGGATGCGCGGAGACCCGTGGTCCAGGTCAGTCGGCAGCACTGCCTCGGCTCCATATACCATGAAAAAAGGTGTGTACTCAGTTGATTGGTTGGGTGTAGTCCGCAGGCTCCAGAGTACTGAGGGCAACTCGGCAGCCCATTTACCCGTAAATTTCTTCAGGCGCTGGAAGATCCGAGGTTTGATGCCCTACATAATCAAGCCATTGGTCTGCTCAACCTGCCTGTTGGTGCGTGGGTGTGCCACGGCAGCGAAGTTGAGGCCAATGTTGTAGTCATCGCAGAATTGGAGGAAGGCGCCGCCGGTGAACTGAGTGCCATTGTCTGTGATGATGCTATTAGGAATGTCGAAACGATATGCTATGTCCCAGAAGAATTCGACGACCTTTTCAGCGGTGATCGTGGCGACTGGCTTGGCTTCAATCCACTTGGTGAACTTGTCGATGGCGACGAAGAGATGTGTGTAACCCCCGGGAGCCTTCTTGAGGGGACCAACTGTGGCGTACCTGGTTTTGGGGCCGGATAAACCCTTGTGTTTATTCGTACTAGTCCCATGATCAGTGGCTAGTACACACAAGCACTTGATAACTTCGTCATACAATACCGAGTTCTTATTACATACATAACCATTATGATCTTAATTCATACAAACCGGGCCTATTGGCCAATTGAAACTGCAGCGGAAGTAAAATACGTGATAGATCGCCCATCAATATGCCCACCCAATAGGCAACTAACTGGGGAAAGACGCCCTAGCCCTCGTAGTCACTGTCGTCGTCGTCAGTGAAGATTTCTTCTTCGTCTGGCCAAATCAACAAGGCAGATGAGTACATTGAATGTACTCGCAAGCAATCCCCACAGAAGAGTAATACAACTATATTTATGCAGGGTTTAATGCAAAGAGGAATAGCTCTACCCTAGGTCACATGTTGAGTGGAAAGTAAGTTTTCAATTTAAATACGAATAATAGATTGAAGGCATATTTGGAAATCAGGGAGTTTCACATATTCATGTCATCCCATAAGGTAGTCTCCGCTACCTCCTTTATCTGCCTTGACCCGATAGCTTCGTTTATCGACGTCTAAGGTTCCCATTACAAGCCCATGCAACCCTGGTAGCACAGCTAGTCCCATCCTCCAGCAATTCCTTGCCATCCGCAGCATGGCTTAAATTGCTCCCTTGTGGACACGTCATGCCCACGTCCTTAATCCCTTTGCCCAAGTTTTTGTAAACAAAACTCAGTCTAACCAGTGTGTGGCCTAACCAGTTCTCGTCCATGACCGAGGACGCGGCTATTCGAATAGTTTTTAACACTTTGTAGAGGTTGTACGGCTTTACCCACAAGATGTAAGTTTTCCCTCGTTGCCGAGCGCTACGAATACACTTCACGAGGTGTATCGGCAAGGTTATTACAACAAGGCTTTTCACCCGCTTCCGCACTAGAGTTGGACCCGCTAGATAAGATCTACCCATTTCTTCGCTTGTGCCCGGGCAGCCCGACACCACAACCCGAAGAAGTGGACTCATCTCTATGTCGAACCTCTACCCACGTATTACGTGGAGCTCACTAAAAACTGTACCCACGTATCGTGGAGATCCTCTAGGGATGCCAATCTACCTAGCACACTCTTTCTACTGCCCACGGGTCCAAACCCTAATACTTGCCGAGATAATAGCCCAAGACCTTCCCATAAAGGTCATGTGGACGTACGGTAAGGAATCTGGTCTGACGGCACTTTAGGTTCGGTCCTTGGTTGATTCGAGCAAGACTCCATAGTCACACAGACTACCACATCGCTACCGGCTATTCCACCATCCCCAAACTGCCGTTAGCATTCTTACCCGAATGAAAATCATTCTCCACTTTTGTTTGGGGTTTTGAAAACAACAACATTCTTTTCAAACACTCACCTCGGAAGGCACATGCCCATCCGAGGGTTTTATCCCATGTCTGAAGGAGTCGGTATACACCGATAGAAAGCGGTTTTTCTCTAAGCAGGTCTAAGCAGGGCTATCGCCTATATTCCTAATTACTTTGCCGAACGTACGATGAACAACAATTAATACTAGGGTTTCAAGGGTGGAGTCATCGGGCCTGAGGAATATGCATCTACTAGGTGTAACTAGAACTAGCATAAAATAACATTGATACTCACATAGCATGCATGGTTGCAAGCAAGATAATTAATTTCAAACATATGGGTTTCAACATGATCAAAGTGGGAAATGCTTGCCTGGCAGTTCTTGCTCTTGTTTCTGTCGTGGGGGTGAGTCCGGTTCCTCCTGGCGCACGTACCTCACTCCGTCACTACACGTAGGAAAATCGGCGAATAAGAAGCAATCAAAACAACTTCAACAGAACTGGATGTTATGCATGCTCAGAAGGGGGTGATGCTATTAAGGTGAAGTGATGATGGACCTGGTTTTAAGTTGGCAGAATTAGGGTTTAGGGTTTAGGGTTTCGGGAGGCAATTCGACATCCCGTCCTATACGTTGCTAAGCTTATGGGTACTACAAGACGGGGCCTAGAGGGAATACACGCGGACCTTAAATCGGTGGCTGGGTTATGAGGTGTTTGAATTTTAAGCTTAAGAAGACAGGACATACCCTAGGCATAACAAAAAAATGGCGGCGTGTTCAGTCGGGAGAAAGCCCTGCCACTTAGCTTTTGTAGTTCAAAAATTATTTACCCTACTAGCTTAACGAGTGCTATAGGTACTGTGGCACATAGGGTGACATGGCAAATTCATTTTGGTTGCCCTGGAAATGGTATGTATAGCGTGTATACGGTTTTATAGAACATAAAAGAAATGCCCTAAATCAAATTTTATCACTGTTTATAGTTTAAATTTCTTAATAATTGAATTTCCTCTGCTCCAAAAGTTTGGAATTGATTTAAGGATGTCAGAACCGGTTTTGAATTGTCCAGAACCGGTCCAGATCAAGTCAAACCGGTTGAACCAGAGGTGGCCGGTTTGAAGGAAAATGAGAGGATCGGTTCTAAAAAAATACGTTTCCAGCAGAGATGGACTACGCCTTCTAGTGGCAAAGGCGATCTTGGCCAGGGCGTGGCCATTTGCCTCGGGTGGGCCCTGGACTCACCTGCGGCCCACGTGTCAGTGGCGCTACTCACTTGGTTTGGTCCGGACCGGTGGGTTTGCACCCGACGTCTAAATCCCACGGCTCGGTTGGGGCAGTGGAGAACGCCGGCAACGGAGCTCCTCCGGAAATTTTGGGGCTTTCGGCTATGAGGCAAATCAGCAAGAATTGAGGGTGGCCCTGGAAAGGGGAGAGGCTGTGGAACACGCTGAGACAAATTAATTAGAGAATGGTCCTTTGCGCTGCTCGGATTATGGAGAGCGAGGGTGGTTCAGTTGTGGGCCAAGTTGGAGAGTGAGGTCAGTAGGGGAGAATTGGGTGGCCACTCTTCGGTCTAAGGGAGTAAAGGAGGCTTAGCGAGGAAGTAGGGAAGCTAGGCTTGCCCTTTTATAGGCGCTCGGCGACCGTACTCGGGGAGAGCCGCCGTGGTTAGCTCGGCCACGTGAGGAGACAACTTGAACGCGACGTGCCAACACATGGAGATGGGGAGGGAATAAGAGAAAGCCCTGGCACGCGCCAGCGGGGCAGTCGGCAAGCTAGTCGATGTGCGGCGCGGCGGACCGGCGTTCGGTGCGGCATGGTTGGCACTGCTGATGCACATTAAGGCATGGCCAGGACGCGGCCGGGCGCGTACCCGAGTGGCATTGGCGCATCCTGGCTTGCTCGGGCGTGCGTGGGTGTGTCCATTGCGCCAGTAGATGTCTAGGCACGTGTACAAGGGCTCCAGGGAAGTCGGGCACCGACTACTAGTGCGAGTCAGGTGTCATTGAGTGCTATAGTGTGCCAAGGACTTGGATTTAATTGGGACAAGATGGTTCACGGTGCTGGCCAGGTGAGCTATTGGGTTGGGTACGTTAGGGAAACTGAGAAGGGGCTCCACAAGGCTTTTAGTAGCTTTTGGTTAATGTTCTCTCTTGATTTCATGCGGTAGAAAGATTTGCGCCCAGGTGTTCAATTGAACATGACTTGCCCATACTTTTATATATTTATACTCCTGGAGATGTGAGGATCATTGTGGAATTTTTCTAGATTTTTCTGATGCTTATTTTAATGGGTTGTAGTTCAACGTGCAATTCAGCCCTAGTTTGTATTTTGCATGTATTTAGAAATATTTATACTGGACCCTTTAATATTATTTTATAATTTGATGAAGGTTAATATTTTATTTCTTCAGGAATTTTTGTAGAATTTTTGGTTGAGGTTTGACCCATGCGATA
Organism: Stipa capillata; assembly: GCA_019208055.1. Lineage (NCBI taxonomy): Eukaryota > Viridiplantae > Streptophyta > Magnoliopsida > Poales > Poaceae > Stipa > Stipa capillata. Next base: position 10,819 of record JAGXJF010003910.1, read on the forward strand.
CGGCTTTTAGGGTTTGCGGCCAAAAGAATCTATTTGCCGTATTAGGGTTACGGAGAGGTTTTCATGTTTCTGGGGTGTGGTAAGGTGGGGAGAGGGTATGAGGACTCTCTGGAACTCCCCTACCTTGACTTGGGACCACCCGATTGCAGGGTGCCGTGGGTATATCAGCGTATACGGTGTAGGTGTTGCGATAGTGTATGTGTCGCACTAGGGTTTAGTTCAGGACGGTGCGTGTGTGGCGGGGTCAAGTATAAGGAGTCCATGCATTCTTGGAAATTCCCTAACTACATGCGGTGTCATGCTAGCATGCTACGTTTCAAAAATCAGGGTGTGACACCAATCATGTCCAAACCCCAAACGGCAAAAGGCCAGGTGATCGGGATAGGCTTGAGTGCCTGAGCCGGTAAGTGTGCCTGTCGAACGAAGTATTGGCATCCCTTGCAAGTGCGCACGATGTGCTCAGCATCGAAGATGGCAGTTGGCCAGTAGAATCCTTGTCGGAAGGCTTTACCGACTAATGACTTTGGCGCCGCATGGTGCCCACAAACTCCCGAGTGAATATCGTGCTAAAGTTGCTTCCCCTGTTCTTGAGGTATGCATCGCTGGAGTATTCCGGAGATGCTCTTCTTGTAGAGTTCACCCTCGATGATGACGTAGGCCTTGGCGCGCCTTGCGAGGCAGCGTGCCTCGGTCTGATCCAGCAGGAGAGTGTCTCGCAGGAGGTAGTCGAGGAAGGGCGTTGTCCAGTCGGGGGTGATGACGAAGACTTCTTGCAGAGTCTGCTGAGTGCTATCAAATCCTTCGGGGTGTGGTTCGGTGGTCTCGGGCGCCATCTCCGCTTTGATAGAGGGGGCATGCAACTCCTGGAGGAAAACTCCGACCGGGACGACATCCTGACTGGACCCCAGCTTGGCGAGCGCGTCTGCCGCTTCGTTGTCTCGGCGGAGGACATGCGTGATTTCGAGGCCATCGAACTTGGCTTCCAGCCTATGCATCTCTTGGCAGTAGGCTTCCATGGCTGGGTCTCTGCATGACCAATCTGTTTACAGCGTAATTTGGCTTTGAGATTTATCCGGTTGGCCAAATTAGTATTGCGGTTGGGAGTTGAAATAATGGACTAACAAGCTGTGGCTTTAGTGTTAAACGTTTTATACAGGCTTGACTATTGCAGCATCCCAAACAGAACCTCCTGACACCGAGCACCAGAGCGCCCGCATCCCCGAGTACTGGTGTTCCCGAGTACCTGCGGCCCCGAGTACTCGCAGCCCGAGTACCCGTGTTTCCGAGTACTCACGTCTCTGAGCACTGAGTGGATCAACTCGGGAACCCGAGTGTTTTCCCCGAGTACCAGGACATCGTCCGGATCAACTTGGGACCCAAGCAGCCCGTGTCCCCGAGTACTGGAAACAGGTCGCGGTGCCACTGAGTTGACGGGTTGATACATCGAGTTGGCCGCATCCAAGTCTGCTCTCGACGACAGAATCTTCGACTTGGAAATATCAGAAGACTTCAACTTGGGAAACAAGGAACCATAGAGAATCACAAAGGAAAGTTAATCATGGATTCGGGAAGGCACTCGTATACAAGAAGGAGTCCTGGTTCAAAGGTGGTTACGGTTTATATGTACGTTAGGATCAGGATCCTTTAAATAAGGAAAGATTGCATATCTGTATTCAGTTTGGGATTAGGGGTCCCGATCTCCTATGGGAAGACCAGCCGCCCTATAAATATGTAAAGGGTGATGGCCGATTGATAGATCCAACAATCGACACAAAATCAATCTACTACTTTACCTTGTACCTTTTCGTTCTAGTTTAGATCTTTATCGTTTTGCACTGAAAAACGATCGGTTCTTCTCCACGAAAGTGAGAAGATCTTTGCTGTTTTGCCTGGAAAGCAGTCGTCTGTCGCCACGAAAGTGCGATAGTTACCCTTTGCTGCTTTGCTTGAAAAGTAGTCGTTCGTCGCACATGAAAGTGCGATAAACAAACACAATTGGTGACTCCATTTACCTAGGTATTCCGCGGATCCAATTTTCGCGCGAACACAATCCTTCATTACCTGCCTGACCACCAGTTTGGAGTCTCCGTGGGCGAGAAGCCGGCGGATCTCGAGTGAGGTCGCAATGCGTAAGCCGTGTAGTAAGGCTTCATATTTGGCGACATTGTTGGATGCTGGAAAGTGGATCTGTAGCATGTACTTGAAACGTTTTCCTCTTGGCGAAATGAGCACAACGCTAGCCCCCGCGCCTTGAAGCATCAGTGAGCTATCGAAGTAGAGTGTCCAATGCCCGAGGTCGACGATAGAGGGTGGGGACTAGACTTCTGTCCACTCGGCCATGAAGTCGGCAAGAGCTTGAGACTTGATAGCCGTGCGGGGGGCGTAAACTATGCTGAATGCCATTAGTTCCATTGCCCATTTAGCGATCCGTCCTGTGGCGTCGCGATTGTTGATGACATTGGGGATCGGGAAGGAACTAACCACCGTGATCGGGTGTCCCTAGAAGTAGTGGACTAGCTTTCGAGAAGTTATGAACACCACATAAATAATCTTCTGTATTTGTGGGTACCACGCCTTGGACTCGGAAAGTACTTCACTGATGAAGTAGACCGGGCGCTGAACCTTCTGGATATGGCCTGGCTCAGAGCGTTCGACGGCCAAGACGGTACTGGCCACCTGGGTAGTTGCTGCAATGTAAAGGAGCAGCGGCTCGTTGGGCATCGGGGAGACCAGTACTGGGGACATAGTCAGGAGCTTTTTCAGTCCATCAAGTGCGTCCTGAGCCGCAGATGTCCATGTGAAATTATCCGACTTCTTCAGGAGTTTATAGAGGGGCAGGGCCTTTTCGCCGAGTCGGGAGATAAATCGGCTGAGGGCCGCCATGCACCCGGTGAGCCGTTGGACATTCTTGAGGCTTTTTGGTGGCCCCATTTTGACGATGGCGTCGATTTTCTCCGGGTTAACCTTGATTCCACGTTCGAAAACTATGAAACCGAGTAGCTTTCTCGAAGGCACTCCGAATACGCACTTTTCTGGGTTGAGCTTCATGCTGAATCGTCTAAGGTTGGAGAATGTTTCCCCCAAGTCGGTTAGGATATCTTATTTCTTCTCGGACTTGACCACCACACCATCGACTTAGGCATGTATGTTCCTGCCAATCTATTCTTGCAGGCAGCGCTGCATGCACCGTCGGTACGTGGCGCCGGCATTCTTTAGGCCAAAAAGCATGGAGACGTAGCAGAAGGCCCCGAATGGAGTGATGAACGATGTCTTGATCTCGTCCTCCTCCTTCATCTTGATCTAATGGTAGCCCGAGTAGGCGTCAAGAAAACATAGAATTTCGTAGCTAGCCATGGAGTCGATCACCTGGTCGATGCGAGGTAGTGTGAAAAGATCTTTGGGACATGCTTTGTTGAGACTCGTGTAATCAACGCACATCCTCCATTTTCCATTCTTTTTGCGAACAAGAACTGGGTTCGCTAATCAGTCGGGATGATACACTTCTTTGATAAAACCAGCTAACAGAAGCTTGGCTATCTCTTCTCCTATTACTCTACGCCTATCCTCAACAAAATGGCATAGGCGCTGCTTGACCGGCTTAGCATCCGGCCGAACGTTCAAAGAATGCTCGGCAGCCTCCCTCGGGACTCCCGGCATGTCAGAAGATGTCCATGCAAATAGGTCCCGATTGTCGCGAAAGAAGCTGACGAGCGCATTTTCCTATTTGTCACTGAGCGCAGTTCCGATCTACGTCGTCTTGGAGGGGTCTTCCGGATCGAGCTGGATTGTCTTGGTATCCCTCGCTGACTGGAACGATGTCGCTGCTGAAGCTTTTTTAGTCGGGGGCGCTTCCTCAACCACGGCCGACTTGAGGCTGTCAAGCTCGGCTACAACGATTTGGGCCGCGGCAAGGTAAGCTTGCTGGAAACTGCTTTGCACCGTTACACTAACTTAGGAAACACCTCCACTGACGGGCAGAAAACCGCAATCGCTGACGGGTCCTGTGCCCGTCAGTAAGCTCCTGTCAGTGGAAGTCTAGATTTGCACTGATGGGTGGATCCGGCCCATCAGTGAAAAGCCTCCCAGCGGGGCCAGGGCGGTATCCTGAGAAGACTTTCACTGACAGGCGTTGAACTTGTGCCCGTCAGCGGTAACTATTGTCTCTGACGGGTACATGGCCTGTGCCCGTCAGTGGAAGTATTATCATACATTTTTTTAACCACATCTGAATAGACAATATCAAGCATATGTAGCTATTAATATCACAAATATTAAGCATATATAGCATTTAATATCACAAATATTAAGCATATATAGCAATTAATATCACAAATATTAAGTCCATACAAGCTAGTTTACAACGAATTAAAACGACAAACAAATGAATTTAACAATGTTTATTTTCACTAGCCCTACTCTAGGTCTATGATGCTTGGCTAGTACTTGCAGGGCGGCGGTAAGCGGGTAATTGGACTCCCGCGTAGAAATCACCGCTTGGCCAAATGACTTCGTTGTTGATAAGGTACGCGAAGGTCTTCTGGATGCGGGCAAAGTCCTTCCTCCAGTCATACTTATCGCTGGCCAGATCATGTATGAAATTATTGAATTGATCCTAGCTCCATTGCGGGTTATGGATATGACGAACGCGTCTATGTGAGCGCAGACGTAGTACCCACATGTCACGTGTCGACGATTGGTGAATCGGCGATCTTACGGTATTCGTGGAATGATGATTACTGGGGGGTAGGGACCACTAGGGCCCAAGTGCCAGGAGCTCTGACAGCAGGGAACAGCCATTTTTATACAGGTTCGGGCCTCCCTCAGGATAATAACCCAACATCCTATTGCTATATATTGATGGAGAACACGCTTTACAATGGAGGGTGTATGTTAGTGGCTACCCTAGGCCTAATCGTAGACTAATAATCTATGCTAAACCGCCGAGCTCGACTCCTTCGAGGCAACGGGTCTTCTAGGGCTTCGCCTCCTGAGATCCTATGCTGCTGGTGCTGCGACTGGATTGATCTGTTCGACCTCTCCCCTATGAGGTTGCTGATCCTTATATAGGGGGTTCCCAGGGTCGTATTGGACGTGGACTTACGCCCGAGTAGGACTCTGATCTCCTTAAATGTCGGGATTGACTTCCTAGTTTAAGGGGAGTCTTCCCTTCCTGAGAGGGGTTACCTTGTCGTCCAGGGATCCTTACCGGGTACGCTATACCTCCTTAAAGTCCCGGGATTCTGTATACGGATACCCCTAATATGCGGGAAACCATACTATTCATCATCAAGCCCCCCATCAATACGTGAAGTGAGGTCATGATGGTTCTGTTGGAAATCTGCCCTTGTCGGGGAAGCAACTCCGAGTAGGCGACTTCGAGTACTCTTGCTGACAATGTTCCCGAGTAGGTAATATCTCTACCGGGTAGTCGTGATATCCTTGGTTGGGATGAACCTCCGAGTAGTCCAAGGCATTTTTCTGGGCTAGCTTGCTCGTGAAGCACCTTTGGTTTAATCTGATCCATTGATCACAGACACGCGTTCGCTGGGTAGATTTCTGAGACACCGAGCCATCGTGGCGAAATTTTTGCGTGGGGATGAAAAATCTTTTCTTTTTCTGTGCTATTGCTTGACTGACGCCAGTTAGACGGCATCGCGCTTGTCAATTGCGATGAACAGGAACTTGTAGCCCCCGGGCGAGACCGGGAAGGGCCTCAGAATATCCAGGCCCCATGTCGTGAAGGGCCACGACAAGGGAATCGTCTGCAATGCTTGGACGGGCTGGTGAATACATCTACCGTGAAATTGGTACTAACGGCATCGCTTCACCAAGTCGCTCGCGTCACGGAGAGTTGTCGGCCAATAGAATCCTTGTCTAAAGGCCTTTCCGACCAGGGTTCGAAAAGATGCATGTGCCCCGCACACCTCTCCATGGATTTCCTCGGGTAGTTTTTTTTACCCTGCGTCCGAGTGATACACCTCATGAGCACTCCGTGAGCTCCTCGATGATAGAGGGCCCCGTCGCCCAGGAAGTACGTCTAGGCGCGTCGGGCAACCTGCTCAGATAGTGCATCGTTCTCGGGTACTGTTCGATCGTGAAGGTACATGTGGATGGATTCTATCCACGAATCCTCAAGACCGACGGGAGCTACGAGTTGACCCGTAACTCCACTTGGGGCGTCAATACCTGATGACGTCCTTGAATGGCTCTTAGACTCGAAGTCAGCCATCCCTTCGTCCACAGGTTCGCTAGAAGCTATGGACGGCGTCGAAATCCTTTTTGCAAAGGTCTCGGATGGACATAGAGATCATGAGGACGCCAGGCGGGCAAGACTATCGGCTCAGCGGTTATCGTTCCTTAGGATGTACCGTACTTCGAGCCCGATGAACTTCTTCTCCAGCTTCCTCACCTCTGCTAGGTAGCTGCCATGTTCTGGTCTAAGGTCTGATATTCCTTGGACACTTGTCTCGCTACGAGCTGTGAGTCCCCACTCACAAGTAGGCAACGGATACCAAGTGCGGAGACGACTTGGAGACCGGCAAGCAAATCCTCATACTCGGCCCCGTTATTCGTGGCCGGGAAGTCAATCTACAGTGCATACTGCAGGCATTCTCCGGTTGGGGGAGTCAGTTTCGGCATGGGGCTAGTCGGCTGTGGAGCCCCCAGCTCAGGACGCCTGTCGTCCGACTTGAGCGAGGGTCTAGCCCCCCGGTCGCGGCGCTTCTAGATACAAAAAACAACTGAAAACGTTAGTCGTAATTTGCCTTTACTGAAACTAACCTTTTGCCTTTTTGCTCGCTTCGTCCTCGACCAGCGGGGAACCAACTGCGAGGCGAAGAGGTCTCGAATGGTTGAATGTAGATAACCTGCTAAACTGGCTTAACACTTTTTGATTAGTAACTGTGCTTAATCTGTGTGTTTTTTAGTTTTTCGAAATCGTGTCTAATCTGCTTATGTGAAACCTTGTCGGATGCAAGCGTAGACTTTAGTCGGAACCAGTGCCCTTTGCCTCCTTCGGTGTAGGTATACGAATAGTGTCATAGGTCGTTCTTGCTGTGATTGACCAGTCCTTAGGTTTAGTCGGATGGAGGGCTCCGTGGCTCCTCGTCATCAGTAAACGCGATAAGGGGTCTTTCGTACAGCTTGTCGTGGCCATGACAGCACCTCCGTATTTCTCTGTTGAGGGAAGACTCCGGTGTTTGGCTAGTAAATTCTACACTTGCCCGATTAACAAAGTTTCACTCTACCCGAGGTATCTTCTGCTCCGAGTAGTCGAAGACGTGGATAAGCGTACGGGTCCCGTTGATCTAGTCGTCCTCGTACCTTTTTCCCTTCCTTTACTCGGGATCAGGGGACATTGCTACGGAACTGGGGAGCTTAGTCAACCAGGCCTTAGGTCTGGTCAGGTGGGGGCTCAGTGGCTCCCCTGTCACCTGCAAACGCGTTAAGGGGTTTTCCTTGCGTCCCTGACAGTTATAGCGCAGAACCCTTATCCCTTGTGCGGGTCGAAGAAGTCGGCCCTCGTACTCGTACATCAACTTGCCGTGTTCTTATCCAGCCCCCGACTGACTTTTCGAGAGATATCTCGGATAGGCAGTCTGAAATAATTAATAATGAAGACATTGAACTAGAGACTTGGTATAATTCAAAACTGTGTCTTTTACAGGCTACTGTAAGAAAAATAATTCTATGAAAACTGAGAAAAACTAAGCCGTCCCCTTCTCATTTAGCTTGTCGCCTGTTGCCCCAGAGACTCTCGTCCTCTTGTCGTGACCCGCTGACGAAACTTTGTCGAGCGCGCGTGCTGGGCGGCGGCGCCCAGAGCGTCTTATCATCGACTTGTTCGTAGCTTGACGATCTTTAAGGCTGGAGCTGGTACAACTTTGGAATCTGCCGATGAGAAGGCGACGGTCGTGCGATCTTACCGAAGGTGTTTGCGCGGGACTCTCTAATGGATGCGACCTTTCTACCGTTGGCACGAACGACCTGGATCGGGCGGCTTCTCCCGAGGAACCGTTGTCCTATTTAGGGGAAGGCCCTGTTTTCTCCCTGTTTTGACTTAGTCGTGGAACTCTTTCTCCGGCTTGGAGGGGGTACTTTCCGAAGTCATCGCTCGTAGTCGCGGAGGTGGTCTTGACAACGTGGTGGCGGGAGGCGTCACGCTGGCGTCTTGGTTAGAGGGTAGGTGCTGCTCTGCGAGGTCGAGGCTGCGCTTGTCGCAGAGGAGTGCTTCTCTGGGGGAACTCTTTATCGTGAGGACACCTTTTGGGCCGGGCATCTTTATGCACTGGTAGGCGTAGTGTGTAGCTGCCATGAACTTGGCCAGAGTAGGGCGCCCCAAGATAGCGTTGTATGCTGTCTCGAAATCGACGACGTCGAACAGGATTTTTTCTGTTCGGAAGTTCTCTTGTGTACCGAAGGTAACCGGGAGCGTGACTTGCCCGATCAGCGTGGCCGATGGGCCCGGGACGATACCGTGAAAAGTGTGCGTCACCGTCTGAACAGACGATCGTGGCACTTGCATTGCGTCGAGGGCGTTGGCGAATAGGATATTGAGGGAGCTCCCTCCATCTATTAATACACGACCCACTCGGCAGTTGTTGATCATTGGCTCGACCACGATTGGGTACCGTCCCGGCCGAGCGCGGTTTTCGGGGCAATCGGTCCGGTCGAAAGAGATTGTGACCTCGGACCACTTGACCGCTCGAGGAACTCGTGGTACACTCGCGAGAACTTCTCGGGCGATCGCCTTGTACTGCCTCTTAGATTCGTAAGAGGTTGAGCCCCCGAATATGTGCTCGATTGCTCTGACATGCCCCTAGAAAGGCTCAGGAGTGGAGTCATCGTCGTCGGACGTCGTTTCCCGACAGTTATTAGCGACCTGAGGGTTTTCCTCGCGGAACTTCTCTCTTTCTTCCCGAAGATACTTCTTGAAGTTGTGACACTGTCGCAGATCATGCGAGTCGGTCTGGTGAAAATCGCACCAGGGCTTGGACGACTTGTTGGAGGATGCGGTAGGTTTATCCTTGGGGCGTGGTCACTAGGTGCGCTTGTCGGAGATCTCGGCCATTACCTCGTCGGATCTGATCCTTTTCTCCTTATTCCCTTCGGAGGCCTTCTTCTTGCGCTTAGTCTTGCGCGAATTGCCCCTTGATCGGAGGGGAGAACTGGTCGACTCACCCCGCTGTTGCTTGATGTACCGCAGGGTTTCCTCCAAACAAGCGGCCTTCTCGGCCAGATCCATGAGTTGCCTGGTGGTTTTCGGTGGTCGCATGATCAAATCGTGCGTGCACATCTCGTTTCTGCTGCCTCGAGTGAAGGCGCGGATGACATCCGAGTCTGTTATCTCTGGGATAGTGTTGCGGACAGCACTAAACCTCTTGGTAAACTCTCGGAAGGTCTCGTCTGGTCGTTGGACGACAAGGAATAGATCGTCGACCCGACCAGGTCTTGGGAAGGTACCCTGGAAGTTCCCGAGTAACATGTCGCATAACTGTCCCCACGAACGGATCGTTCCTGGGGGTAGATTCGTCAACCATGTCCTAGCGGCTCCTCTGAGAGTGGTAGGAAGATAGTTGGCCATGACCTTCTCGTCCCCGCCGGTTGCCTCGATCGCGGTGGTGTAGATCTGAAGGAATTCCACGGGATTCGTGGTTCCGTCGTACGACTCTAGCGATCCGGGCTTGAAACGAGAAGGCCAGCGTACCTGACGGAGTTCCTGGGATAGTGCCTGGCATCCGCTGAAGGACCCCCAATAAGGCGCATTCTCGCCGCTATTCGAGGTCGAGGTTCGGCCCCGAGCATTGGCGTTTTGGACGTGGTCTCTCCGAGAAGGCTGTTGCTCCTGTTGGCGCCTCAGGCGGCGGTGTTTGTCGAGCTGTTCTCGGAGGTCAACCGGTGGCTCCTCCTGAGGAGACCTGTTCCTGGGGTGTCGTCCCTCCCGATTGCGTTCTTCTAGCAGAGGAGGGGTGTCCACCCGAGTAGAGCTGCGGGCCACCGACTGGGCTCGAGAAAACTCGGCCTGGTTCTGAGCCTCTTGGAGGTCAGCCCCCAGCCGTTGCAGCCACTGCATGCCCGCGGGTGTTGATAGATCCGCCACGGGAGGCTGTGACAGCAGATTGCGCACTTCCGCAAGTCTTCGAGCAGTTCGGGACACGTACTCCCTCGTTCCCGGGGGGGATCTCTCCACAGCGGCAGGCAGGTCTCCGTTCCGGCGAGGAGTTCTCTCCCCGGCGGCGGGTAAGCCCCCGTCCATGTGGGAGGCAGCCATTACATTGTGCTGCTGTGAGCCCCCGGGCAAATTCCGATCTTCGAGGTCTTCTCGACCATCGTCGATCACGAGTACCATCCGAGGTCCTTGGCTGGACGATGTGTACTCGTATTCCATCACGTTGTCCTCACCGGACGCGACGTGGGTAAGATCTTGATCGTTTTCACGATCAGAGTTTGCAGGAGAAATTCCAACCATGGGGCTGGTCGTTCCTGCCAGGGAGTCGTCGTTCAAGACCAGCTTCCCGCTGAAGGCCCTGGCGCACTCGATTCTGAAGTGATCTGCTTCGCCATCCGAGTCCTCTCCAGGGGCGTACTCTCCGAAATCCACTCGATCCGTAACCGGGTACGGGTCCATAGGGCCGAAGTTGTCGTAGAAACCCTGGTCCGAGTACCCAGTACGGGGCGAGATTGCGATCAGTTTTCCTGCCGGGTTTGCTTCTTCCTCCTCGGTCAAAACCGGTGAGGGCTGTGCAACCGGCGCTGGGATCCGATCGCGCTTAGTTGCGCGTCCTGCCGACTCTGATTCTTCCTGGACGGCTTGGTCCGGAGAGGTCCCCACGGTCGGCGCCATCTGTCGACGATCGGTGAATCGGCGATCTTACGGTATTCGTGGAATGATGATTACTGGGGGGTAGGGACCTCTAGGGCCCAAGTGCCAGGAGCCCTGACAGCAGGGAACAGCCGTTTTTATACAGGTTCGGGCCTCCCTCAGGATAATAACCCTACGTCCTGTTGCTATATATTGATGGAGAACACGCTTCACAATGGGGGGTGTATGTTAGTGGCTACCCTAGGCCTAATCGTAGACTAATCTATGCTAAACCGCCGGGCTCGACTCCTTCGAGGCAACGGGTCTTCTAGGGCTTCGCCTCCTGAGATCCTATGCTGCTGGTGCTGCGACTGGATTGATCTGTTCGACCTCTCCCCTATGAGGTTGCTGATCCTTATATAGGGGGTTCCCAGGGTCGTATTGGACGTGGACTTACGCCCGAGTAGGACTCTGATCTCCTTAAACGTTGGGATTGACTTCCTAGTTTAAGGGGAGTCTTCCCTTCCTGAGAAGGGTTACCTTGTCGTCCAGGGATCCTTACCGGGTATGCTATACCTCCCTAAAGTCCCGGGATTCTGTATACGGATACCCCTAATATGCAGGAAACCGTACTATTCATCATCATCACGCTACCTTCCGGCTGTTGCCTGCAAGGGAAGTTGAATTTGTGGATCAGCTTTTTGCTCTTGCATTCTGCTCCTCCCCCTCGCAAGTTGTATTCCCAAAAGGCGGCTTCCAAAACTTCCTTAATTCCTGAGTAGTCCCGCTTGGCACTTCTTTGGGAATCAAAATAGTATATCAGTCTTGAAGGCTTATGGATGAGAATGAGGATCTAGTAGTCCCTGCGTAAAAGGTAACGAACGAATTTAAACAGACGGGGATATGTGCTTAAGAAAAGCAAACTAGGCACGGTAGTAAGTAACTTACGGGAGGTAGTAGGGCAGGAGTATGTAGTCCTTGTCGTTATGGTACATCAATGACTCCAGGACGTAATTTATTAGGACCGACGTCGCTTCTCGTACATAGCAGTCGTTCATGATGATCGGATCCATTATTCCAAAAGCGCAGTTGGGCAGACGCCTACACTCTTGGGCTTGGTGAAGTGCCCACAGCCTGACGAGCATGGTGTCGAGCCGGAAGAGGTTGAACAACATAAAGATATCTTCAAAATTGATGTCAAAGGTGTCATGCTGCCTGTCCAGGAAGAAACCGTAATATTTTGGCACCTCGACCTTAAAGTGTAGTTCATAATCATCCTGATTCCGTGAGCTCATCATGATTGTGTCATGGAGAAGTTTCATCTGTGTGGGCAACCTCTGCACCTCATCATCTGGGAGCAAGGGCTCACCTGCCTCGTACACTACTCGTCGAGGCTTCTTGACAGTTTCGGCAGATGTCTGGAAGGATAAGGCTTTTTTCTTGCTCCCGATCCCTCGGACACGCCCTGTCTTCTCCCTCGTTCCTAGAGCCTTCGAGAGATGGTCTTCCCACTTCTCACTGTGGACGGAGTCCTGGGAGCTCTCAGGCTGCTGGGACAGCTGCCTCTGCAAGGAAAACGGCACAAGGTACGGGCCGTTAGCGTATTGGAAGAACAATAGTATATTTCAAGAAGACATTGGGTTTAGATTATACCAAACATTCCGAAACTGCCTAAAACTCGGGGTCCGTGATAATTGGTGACCCAGTAGCTAGGTCAGAAACTGTGTGCGCCCTCATCCAAATCTGGGCGCGTTCCTAATCGATATCGGCGAAAGGAACCGGTTTGCCAGCCGCTATTAGCACGGCGTCCTCTTTGACCCAGATCGGTCTCTTCCCTGAAACACCTCGGTTGCCAAGGTGGTGGGGGAATTTGTTCTTCATGCGCAGCTTCTTCCTCCGGTGACTCTTCTCCTTGAATGCGTCACTCTTCTTGTCAGCAACGAATTCCTCCCGGGTTCGAGTTCTATCTTTGGCCATTTAGTTTTAATTGCAGTTTCGAAATCGGCATCTAGTAGCTTCGTTGCTTCATATCGCCATGTCCTTAGCGCAGCACACATGATGCTGTCGGCTTTCCTCTGCACTCTTTCCTTGTCAGCCTCTGGGATAGCGTACTTATCCCATAGCTTGTCGAACAGGACCTTTTTTTGGGCGTCGGTCATTTTCTTAAAGTCCCGACATGTGATCCTGACATGCTCACGGACAATGCACCCGCAGGTGTTGCTGAACGACCTCGCAGCCTTCTCGGGACTTGTAGGAACCTGTTACACCGACTCAAGTGACGATGAATGTCTTGTTCATCAGCTGGTTGCCACCTCTAGGGTTGTACTGTCTCTTCGGCTTCGATGGTGCTGCTGACGACGGCTACGGCGCCTCCTGTTCTTCCGATCCCAAATCGCTAGACCGAGAATCGTCAGATGAGCTAGACGCACTCTCTTCATCTCACGCTGTGGGAGGTGCAGGTGCTGAAGGTACATTCTCCGGCTCGACGATAGGTTCACTGGCCGGCTCGGGGGCTGTTTGATCGGTTCGGGGTGGGGCGTCAATCAGGGCCACCACGTCTAGCGGCGCCGCCCTGTCATCATCTACGTGGGCTAGTTCCCGGGTTGGCGACGAGTCCATTTCCGATTAAGAAACTTAAAAAATGAATGGATCCATGTATCAGAAGAAGTAACTGCAAAAATAGTTATGGAGCCACACATAAAAGTGACAACATTAAAGAGGGTAAAAGATGATAATTTCAAGAAACACACATAAAAGTTAACAGTCCTAAAAGGAGGAGGAGGAATCCAAATATCCAATGCTACCATATTACTGCTAAAGGGCAACTGAGAGCTGGTCCCAACACTTGCACTAAAGTGAGTAGACTCATAGTCAAAAACCCATGTCAGGAATATAATTCAATCAAACAAAGAATGTCAGAAAGGAAAAACCACTACACTGACCATATTTTTGTATATCTCCACAAATGGTCATATGAACAAGATTATAACATGCACGCTAACAATGCATAGTTACACAAAATTCAATCTACTTCTGGTCTTTGTATATGTGGACATGGTTTCAGAGGTGACATTGCTAGAACTTCTCTGATGTATCTTAACTTATTGTCTCCAGCAAAGCATATCCAGAGTTTACATGTAAAAATAAAATTAGTTACCAGGTTGACATCATGTGAATATGGGTGCAACATGTTTAAGTATTATGAGGCAAACAAAGTACCAACAGCTTAATTGCTTTTCACTAAAATAACTTACCTTTTGCGGAGAACGACAAAAAGAAAGAAAAGATTCATAAATGAAATCCTTATATTATAAAGCTGCATGAAAACAGTACAAAATAGTGATTTCACGGAGTCAACAAAATGGAGCAGATTCACTAAATAGCTTCTTAACAAAATCAGTTCCCTGGAAAGTATCAACAAAAGAAAAATGAACGACAGAAAACTTTTGTCTCAAATCTTTTGTCTAAAAAAGTAACTTAGAAACCTTTCGTCTAACAAAACATGGAATGGTATATGTGGGATAATTTGGTAACCTGCTAATGAAAATGTTATTGTGTGGGCATAACAGAATATTTGTTCCATCCATAAGGTTTGGTACTTAATCATTCTTGTGTTGGACAACAAAAGGCGAGAGACATCTAAAACAAAATAAAGCAACATATTCTGAATTTTGCAAGTGTTCCGTAACAAAGGAAATTTAGAATGCTTTTGATTGCTCTAGGAGTTAGTGCCACCCAGTGTGTATGGTTAGCACCACTAACTCATAGAAGAGTCTTAAGTTCATACCCACTTCAAAATTATAACATCAACATGATTCGACAAAATCTAAAGAACACAAAGATTAAAAATTTATGCAATACCACATTAGCCCCAAAAAAAATTCGTGAATGCTTACAACATAGGGAGGATACATTCTGGGGCACAAAACATTTGTTTCACTTTTGAACAAATTTTAGCAATATATGGAAACCACCAACCACAAGCCCATATATACAAGCAATCCACATGCCCGATGGATTTGCTGCTCACCGGAGGAGTCATCGGCGGCGGGGGGTACTCGGGCGCGTCGGCGGGGACTCGGCGGCGGCGGGGGTACTCGGGCGCGACGGCGCGGACACGGGCGGCGGCGGGAACTCGGGCGGCGGCAAGGAGTCGGGCGGCGGGAACTCGAGCGGCGGCAAGGATTCCGGCGGCGGCAGGGACTCGGCCGGTGGACGGGGGCTCGAGCGCGACGGGAACTCCGGCAGCGGACGGGGCTCGGCGGCGGCGCGGCGGCCTGGCGGCAGGGAGTAGGGTTCGCGGCTGGTTCAAAATAGAACGCGCGAGGACGTGCGAAATTTGGCGAAGTCCCCGTTACACCTCCATTGACGGGCGATTACAAGGTGCTTGTCAGTGGTAGTACTACCACTGATGGGCGATGACAAGGTGCTCGTCAGTGAAACTCCGCTTCGAACAACTGGGCGCTGATGTACTTTCACTGACGGGTGACAAAAAGGTGCCCGTCAGTGGAACGTGGCTGCCACAGGTTGCTGATGTAGTTCCACTGACGGGCGATGGCATGGTGCCCGTCAGTGAAAGAATAGGTCCACTGACGGTCAATGTGTAATTGCCCGTCAGTGGAGTTGTTTTAGGGTTTGATGCTGGTTTGCCTGATTTCCAGGTTTGCGGAGTTTTGCGGAGTGAAAATGGAGGCTGATTTTAGGGTTTGCAGACTGGACTTAGAGAATATACATGCAACACGTGTCTAGCTATTTCACCAAGTCCCGAACATATATAATTAACCATTCAATTCATTAAAATGATATTATTACATATTGAGGTTCGTTCTAAATTGATCGGAAAGCTAGGTGTCGTCGTCTTTGACACGCTTCTCAATAGTACTTCTGATCTTCTTGCTGGTATACGTCAGTCCTTTGCCGTGACTGCGTCTTATGTAGGGGCACGCATCCTGAGTACCTTTGCGCCTCTTGCTCGTTCGATCATCAACATCTTCTTCTTCTGTGTCCGGATCATCGAATTGGTCATAGTCCTCTTCGTCAACTACATCATCGACTCCGACAATACTCATTTTCCCTTTCCTCACGACAATGCGCTTCTTATTCTTTGGGTCTGTTATGTAGAAGACTTGGGCGAGCTGTTTGGCTAATACCCATGGCTCATCTTTGGGACTGATTGATTTGACTTGTCCTGACTCCATAGGGATCGGTGGAGGTATAACCATGGTACTGGTGTTCATATCTTCGATTCTGACGTCCTTCACCCATCTGACACGAAACATGGGGATCTTAGTCACGGTGTAGTCAAGTTCCCAGATCTCTTCGACCACGCCGTAGTACCTACACTTCTTGCCATGATGACCAGTTCTAGACTCCTGCGTTACACCGCAGTTCTGGTACATACTGCGCCGGTCTTGAGCCTCGGTGTAGAATGTGTATCCGTTGATATCATACAATTGCCACGTCATGACTTTGCTATCGGGTTCTTGTGACAACATTCGGACGATTTCTTCTTTTCCATTTGACGGCTCTCTTTCATACCAGTAGTACTTTAGCCACTTGGAGAACTTTGCGTTATGCTCTTTTGTGAGTGCAACTGTGCCCTTTTTCGGAATCGCTTCGCGCAACTGTTTCATGTGGATCTGAATATAAGGCCGTACCATAGCCAAGTGTTGCAACACCTCGAAATGTGCTCTGTTGTAGTCATCTAATCTTTCTGATCGATACACATGTAAATTTTTATGCCCGATCGCACCTTTACCGTCGAGCCTGTCTGTGTGCCGTGAAACTGGAACACCTATAGGTTTTTGATCACGCGTGTAATCCATACAGAACTCGATGTCCCCTTCGGTAGCATAGCCTTGGATGATGCTACCTTTCGGATGTGCTCTGTTATGAACATAGCGCTTGATAACCCCATTGTACCTTTCAAACGGGTACATGTTGTGCAAAAACACGGGACCAAGGTCCAGGATCTCCGGGACGATATGGATCATGAGGTGTACCATGACATCGAAGAATGCTAGAGGGAAATACATCTCAAGTTCGCATAGTATGACAGTGATCTCGGCCTTCAGTTTCAGGCAGCGTTGCACCGTGATTGACTTCTGACAGATAGTGTTGAAGAAGTTACAAAAGTCCGTGATCGTCTTGCGGACACCTGGCTCTATGATACCTCTAATTGCAACAGGCTGTATCTGTGTGATCATCACGTGGCAGTCATGAGACTTCATGCCAATCAGTCGGTGAGTCTTCATGTTAACAAGTTTTTGGATGTTTGCGGAGTAACCCGAAGAAACTTTGACACCATACAGGTATTCGCAAAGGCTATGGAGCTCGTCTCTACTCAGAGTGTAGCAAGCAGCAGGACAGCTGGTCTTGACTCTGATACCATTCTTCCCCATCTTGGTCGTTTCTCTGGTTGCCCACAGCTCATGTCTTACATTCATGTGTTGCATGTCTGCTCGTGCCTTCGGTCCATCTTTTGTCTTGTCCGAAATGTTGAGCAAGAGACCAAGCAAGCTATCGTAGACTTTTTTCGACATGCATTACATCAATGCTGTGACGTGTGTCTAGGTGAGGCCAGTAAGGCAATTCCCAAAAAACAGATTTCCTTTTCCAAACGCCCTTTACCGGCTGTTGTTTCTTTCCTTTTCCTGGCTCAACTTCGTCTATTTCATTCAAGAGATCATAGATTTCTTGTCCGGTCTTCTCACGAGGCTTTGGACGGATTTCTTTTCCATGTCCTCTCTCCATGGGTCATTCATGGTCAGCCACCTTCGGTGGCCCATGAACACGATTTTTCTAGAGCGCTCTAAGAAAACACTTGTGGTTTCTTCCATGCACTTAACACATGCTTCGTATCCTTTGGTGCACTGACACGCATTGTTCCTGTATTGTTCCTGTATGTGGGATAATCTTGCACCGTTGTGAACAACAGGCCTTTCAGAGTGAAGAACTTTTCTTTGTCCGCATACCAGACCTGAGCTCTTTCTTCCCATAGCGTAGCTAGTTCGTCCTTCAGTAGTTGTTGATACACGTTAAGATCCATTCCAGGTTGTTTTGGCCCTTGAATGAGAATAGATAGGTGCATATACTTCCGCTTCATGCACAACCATGGAGGGAGGTTATAGATCCAAAGAATAACAGGCCATGTGCTGTGTCTGCTGCTCATGTTGCCGAATGGATTTATTCCGTCCGTACTCATACCAAACCTGATATTCCTCGGATCACTACTGAAATTTGGGTATTCGGCGTCGATTGCCCTCCACTGACAAGCATCAGCGGGGTGTCTCAACACCCCATCCTTTCTTCGCCCCTCTTCATGCCAACGCATCAGCTTTGCCTCCTTCTTGTTACCGAATAAACGCTTCAAATGGGGGAGGACTGGAAGGTACCATACAACTTTGCAAGGGCACCACTCCTCATTTCTTCCTCGTCATCGTCTTGGTTTCTGCCCCGCTTATATCGAGATGTGTTGCACACCGGACATTTGTGCAGCTCTTTATACTCTTTGCGATAAATAATGCAGTCATTTTGACAAGCACGGAGTCTCTCGACATCCAATCCAAGGGGGCAGACCACCTTCTTGGCTTCCTCGGTGCTCGTAGGCAATACGTTCTCCTTTGGAAAAAATCGTCGCAAGTTAAGCCAGTGTCTCATCAAAGCTTGCGTCTGGACAGTTGTGGGCTGCCTTGATTCTTAGAAGTTCTAGCGTGATTGATAGACGCGTGTGCTCAGGATCGCAGCTGCGATACAGTGGTTTTGTCGAGTCTTCCATCAGTTTCGCAAACTTTGCGACCTCTGTTTCATCCTCGGGGTCTTCGACCACCTGGTCCGCCATGTGATTGTCCCTCAACAAATTGTTCCCCGCCTCTCCCGTCAAGTCATCCGTACATTCAAAAATATGGTCTTCATCTTCTTCTGCGTCTTCATGTACGTCCTCTTCTTTTAAACATTCAGGACTAGCTAAAATTTCCGCCTCCTCACCGTGACTTGTCCAACGTGTATAACCTTCCATGAAACCTCAAGTCAACAAGTGTAGCTGCAACATGCCTCTCTCCCTGAATATTATCGTGTTCTTGCATACACAACACGTACAATACATCTTATTCGCACCCCTTTTCTCCCTATCTTCCTCGGCCACATCTAGAAACTCATTCAAAGTATCGATGAAACTCCGTGTTGCCCTTTCGCCGTACATCCAACTTCGATCCTCGATCCCTACAACAACAAACTAATTGATTATAATCCAAATTAACAAAATAATCATAAAATTAATTCTCTTCTTTCATGTATTACATCGTACCAAAGAGAGCTCGCTAGCGCCGTCAAGGAGCGGACTCAAGAGCCTTCCGAATAGGGTAAGGAGAGAGAGGAGGGGAGGAGGAAAGAGAGGAGGGGAGGAGAGAGGGTTAAAAGAGATCTAGATCTAGATTGTATATCTAGGAGGAGGAGGGAGGGAGGAGGGGAGGGGGAAAGAGAGGGTGGAGAGGAGGAGGGAGAGGATTGAGAGAGATCTAGATCTAGGGTTTAAATCTATATGGAGGAGTGAGGGAGGATGGAGGGAGGAGGGGGAGGATGAGGAGGAGGAAGAGGAGGAGAATAGCATGGCTGCCGCGCAGTGTTAGGAGGCGTCCGCAGCTGGCCGTGTGAGGCGTGCAAGCTCACCGGCCAGCTGCGGGCGCCTCCACTGTTATATGCGCAGAATTATCACTGACGGGCAAAACATTTCGCCTGTCAGTGATAAGTCTACCCTTGAAGGTAGTCCTAGAGCAATCTTCCACTGACGGGCTACAATAGACCCGTCAGTGGAGATCCGAGCGTTACTGACGGGCACCGGAGGTGCACCCGTCAGTGAAGATAGTCCGTCAGTGAAGATGCCAAGTTGGGCTACTCGTTCCTCTTTTACTGACGGGCATGTATTGTGCCCGTCAGTAGAAGTTTGGTGCCTTGACTAGTGCATCACTATTACTAACGGGTACGAGCTCGCCCGTCAGCGTTTTCTCTAATCAGCGACGGGCCTCCTCGTGCCCGTCAGTGATGATCATATAGCAAAAGTGTTTTATGAGGTAGTGTTATTATCCCGTGGGGACCTGGCATCTTGAGCTTCAGGTAGACATAGTTGGGAACAGCCATGAATTTGGTGTAGCAGGAACGCCCCAGGATGGCGTGATACGAGCTGGGAAGTCGACGACCTCGAAGGTGAGGGTCTCGGTCCGGAAGTTGTCAGGAGTACCGAAAGTGACGGACAAGCTGATTTGCCCGAGTGGTCTCGCCATCTTGCCAGGTACAACCCCATGGAAGGGTGCACTAGTGGGCTTGATTTTCGAGCGGGAGATTTTCATGTCGTCCAAGGTCTTGACGTAGAGGATGTTCAGACCACTCCCTCCATCCATGAGGACCTTGGTGAGACGGACGCCGCAGACAATTGGGTCCACCACCAAGGGAAAGCTTCCAGGGTGAGGTATGTAGTCTGGGTGATCCGAGCGATCGAAAGAAATTACGGACTCGGACCATCGCAGGTACTGGGGTACAGCCGGTTCAACCGTGTTGACCTCACGATCGGTGAGCTTCTGGCGACGCTTGGACTCGTAGCCATTTAGGCCGCCGAAGATCATAAGACACGCGGTCTCCTTTGGGAATTCGTCGCCCTCATCCGGAGGAGGATCCTTTTTGTTCCGGTTGGGGGCAAAAGGCTTGTTCAAGTTCTTTAGGAGATTGCAGTCGCGCGTCACATGGTTAGATTTTGGTCCATGGAAGTGACACGGCTGACTCATCATCTCCTCAAAGGTTGCGTTGCCGCGCTGAGGGCGACGCTGCGGGGCGCGCTCAGCAGCGGCGATGAGGTCTTCGCTCTTGCGCTTCCGGTGTTTCCTCCTGGATGACTCGGGACGATCTTTTCTCCTGGGGGGACTCGGAGTCTTGCCCTTTCCCTTATCGTCCTTGGTCGCGCTGCGAACAGTTTCTTCACCAGCAGCGAAGTTGTTGGCGATATCAAAGAGCTCGCGTGTAGTCTGAGGATTCTTGCACGCAATCTTGTGGATGAGGTCGGTGCTCCGAACGCCCTTGGAGAAGGCGGTGACGACGTCACCTTCCCGGACTTCTGGCAGAGAGTTCTTCTTTTCGGAGAAGTATTGGATGTACTCTCTGAGGGTCTCACCTGCCTCTTGCATACAACTATGGAGGTCCCACGCATTCCCGGGCCTATTGTAGGTGCCCTGGAAGTTGTTCACGAAGAGGGTTTCAAGGTCAGCCCATGATTGGATATAGTCCTGAGGCAAGCTGGTAAGCCAGGCTCAAGCCGAGTCGGCTAAAAACAGGGGCAAGTAATGAATTGCAACGTAGTCGTTGCCACCGTTGGTTCTGCACGCCGTGTGGTAATCGGTCAGCCAGATATCTGGCCAAGTCTCGCCTGTGTACTTATCGACGCCAGTGACTCGGAATCGTGACGGGAAGACAACGTCGCGGATGCGAGAACCGAACGCCTTGGGGCCCACGTAGGCCATGCCGGAATGAGTTGGAGAGCTACACCGGCTGGTAGTGCGGCTATCACTGCTGTCTCCGTGGTGACCACCCTGATTGTTTCTCCCTGAGTCCCAACGAGCGTTTTATCGGGCCTCGAGGGTGTTCCACGCGTCACGGTTTGGTCCGAGTCGGCTGCGTACCGACCCAGCAGGGTGATCCTTTTGTCCCGCGCCGTGGCGGGCGCGGTTTCTTGCAGCAATAGTACCCCATGCATCACGATCCGGTCCGAGTCGGCTGCGAATCGATCTGGCAGGGTGATGACGTTCGAGGTTGGCATGACGACCCTCTGCAGCCGGCGGGTTCCCTGGAGGGGAAAAACGCCGGCTCCTGGCACTCGCAGAGGAACTTGCACGGTCCTCGGAGATCTCGGCCTATTGGAGGGCTGCTTCCTCCACTAGGATTCGGAGCCGCCGGAGTTCGTTGTGACCCGGGGTGCCCTCAGGGTATATTGATGGCACGTGCCGCCACCGAGACAGCGACGATGTTGTGACTGAGGAGCGAAAATATCGGGACGCCGTCCCTTTCACACATGCGGAGTGCATTGTGGACCTGGCGTCCACGATCCCACATGTCCTCGTTGCGTTCTCTTTCTTCACGTTGGCGAGCCAGCGCGGTTTGCTGCTCGGCCAGTGCCTCCTCCTTAGCAAGAAGGCGGAGCCGAGTGGTTGCTAGTTGCTCAGGAATCTGATTTTCGATGGGGATGGGTTGGTCGTCGTTGTTGACCAGCACATCAAGGTTAGCTATGAAGACCTCCCGAGAAGGATGGTGGCTTCCCGAGCTCTCGAAGCCGTCCGGGTATTCAAGGACGGGTAGGAGGGACTCGATTACGCCAACCAGTCGGGATCCCTACTCGACGGGTGAGGACCCGTGTTCGAACAGCAGACCTGACTTCGGCTCAAACTCGTCCTTGGGGAGAGGAGCCGGAGGCGTGGACCCAGGGGTAAGTCTGAGTGGAGATGGTGATGAAGCCTCCGTTGATCGGCGAGAAGCCGAGTCCAGAGGTGAAACTTGCTGATCTTGTCAGCGATGAAGTCCAGCTTTCTGAATCGGAGAAGCTGTCCTGGATCAGGGACAGCATCCAGGGAAGCAAATCTCATGATGCTGCCTAGAATGAAGTCGCCATAGTTGTTGAAGAAACCCATCTGGACCTGTCGGATGGATCTATGCGCATAGCCCCTACCTGGTGCGCCAACTGTCGGTGTTTAGATCGGCAATATTGAATATAGGGCAGCGTGAGCACAGCAGATCCAGATGGGTGCACACGGGAGACAAAGTTTAGGTAGGTTCAGTCCCTCAAGAAGAGGTAATACCCTACGTCCTGTGTTTAGTGGATGATATTGCTTGTATCCCGAGTGCCGCAAGACCTCGAGAATATATCTCTAGGTTGCTAGGGCTATGTGGATATGAGAATACGAGAGCTTATGTCGCTTCGTGTAGATCTAGCTTACCGATCGGGGCATCCCTACCTGGCTTTATATAGGTGGCCGGAGTAGGGTTACAAGAGTCCGGATCGATTTACAGATTGATTTCCTAGTTAGTTACAACTGAATCCGGGGTGCCGGGCAGGTACTTATCCTTGTCTTGTACTCCAAGTCGATGAGGCGCCCCCATGTAGAAGTCAGACTCTGAGTAGTCGGTCTGACCCATCCTGCGTCTAGAGGACCGGCTTTGTCCTCCTTGATGATACCCGGGTGCTATGCCATCGTCAGTAGCCCCCGAGTCCTTCACGATCTGGTCTTTTATCATGGACTTCTTGTGGTCTTGCTTATATAAATCCCCCATAGGAGATGTAAAATTCATTCCAAAAAATGAGAAACCTGAGGGGGAGAGGCCTAGAGTTCTAAGTCCAAAACAGGGAACTCTAGGTGTAATTTTGACAAGTCCATGACGGTCCAAGTCGCCAGCCGAGTTCTGTATGAGGCTCCTCTCCCAACATAGGACTAGCCCATGCTCCATGATGCGATTGAATCTATTCAAAAACATTGACGTGTCTTATATTGTCGAGTGTACGACGACCTTTCAATAAGACCGTCATACATGGCCTATTAATATTATGACATAACCATGAGTTATTGACACTCCCTCTCTAGTATTGTTTCGACAATGATAACAGTGGCACCAATCATGGGGGGTGCTGGCCAACGTGAGAAGTTATGGTCCCACCTAAGCAAAATCCCGCTAAAGCCGAGCATCATTTACCTAGAGAAAAGACGCAATGACTCGACGTTACAAGAAGAAAGACGGCACCTCGGAGACGACTGAGGACGACCACTCCAACATGGAAGAACCGCAACCAATATATCTTTATAATTTTACCTAAACATTATCCAGCATTGATCTGGTCTACCTTAATTATCAATAGATACAACCAATAGATATTCATAATTTTACACCTCATAAAAAGCTACATAAGCTTTAAGTCTCCCTACTGATCTAATATCAACAACCGGCAATATGAATCTTACCTTCATATACTGATCTAATATCACATAAAAAAGATCAACTACTCGTGATCTGAAATTTAATTTCACATGATCTAATTTACAGACACAACATATCAACTGAGTAAAACAACTAACTAGCTGACTTGTGATCTGAACTTTTATTTTTCGAACGGATATAGTATCACATACAAGTTTAAATATTAGATCAAATATGTTTTGCACGTAATTACGTGGAAAACCGTATTAGTTTAGCAAAAAGCTCGTTACTTTCCAGCGACGCTGGCAATTCCAGATCGACCCTTTCTCAAATATCTTCCGTCCCGTGTGCAGCAGTTAAAGACATACTCCAAGGTGTGGTACAGTGACACGCATATGCTGCTCGTTGTATTGAACGCGTCTTCGCACCTTTGCTCTCTCTTATCTTTCGTTCTAACGTGCTGTGTCCTGTGGGCGATGGGTCGATCCTTCGAAGGGAAGGAAGTATCGAGCTTTACTTGGCGTGTCGTGCGGGGCGCGCGGTAACTGTGTGCCCGCCTAGAGGCCGGTCGGCCCCATGGCTCCCTCGATGCATATGCGTGCATGCGCGCCCACGCAATGTTTGGCGTGTTAAAGCACAAAACACAAAATGAACAATTTTGTGGTACTAGTAATGTACAAGATCTATGTTACCATAGTACCACTTGCCCAATAGAGTGGTACACATTTTGTGTCACGTGAGCGAAATTGACCAAAGCTCCATTGTAAATTATAACACAAATCGGTGTCCACTTCTTCCGAATGTTATAATTTTCCCATTGAAGTTAGCCCATCAGAAAGTCAAGGTAGGGCCACTGGCCACATGCATGTCTACCGCGACTGAAACGTCCTGGACTGACCATACTGATACTGGCAAAGGTATCCTTCCAACCTGAAAGGCCCTTAGCAATCGCGCGTTGTGAGGCCTCCTGCCCCTATTTTCGGCCAATTGCAGGTAGACGTGTGGCGGGGTTTGACACTCAATTTTGCTCTGCTTCACCGCACCTGTTTGATTGACAGGTGGGCGTATATATTAAGGGGAATTGTTTGCGTCGGACGTCCGGGCGCGCACTCCCGCCGGACGCACGCATGGCCGCACGATGGCTCTCGGTGACACGGTTGGATCTTGGATGATGCATGCAGCGCTCCTTTTTACCGTGATGGGCCCCGCTACTGTTCGCTTTTTCTCTAACTGTCACAAGGTCATGTCCTGCTCTTTTCTCTCTCCTTCCTATTTGCTTTTGCTCTGCTCTTTTCTCTCTCCTTCCTATTTGCTTTTGCTCTTCCTCCGTTCCTTCGATCTCCAGTTCAATGCCTCTCCACGCGCGCCTCCGCTCCTCGGCTGAGCCACGCCGCCGCGTGCCCCTGCCCAAGTCTGAGCGCCACCCGGAGCTTCCCCCGTGCGCCGGCTGCCACCGCTCCTCCGGCCACCTCCTCCGCAGCACCACGCACCCGTGTCACCGCCGAGCGCCGCGCCGCCGCAGCTGCTCGGATTCGCCGGCCTTCTCTCCGGCCGCCGCTCCAGCGTCCCGGCC
Source organism: Stipa capillata (assembly GCA_019208055.1). Classification (NCBI taxonomy): domain Eukaryota; kingdom Viridiplantae; phylum Streptophyta; class Magnoliopsida; order Poales; family Poaceae; genus Stipa; species Stipa capillata. The sequence continues at coordinate 36,138 of JAGXJF010003910.1, forward strand.
GCTCAGCACGCCACTCCCCCCGGATCCGCCGCCGCTCTCGGGCCGCCCAAGATCCAAGCCCCCAAGCGTGTCCCCTCCAGATCTAGAAGAAGGACTATGTACGGGTAGGGATTTGGGGATTAATTTTGGTTTGTTTCTAAGTAGAGTGCTTGATTTGTATGGTATGTGTTGCTTTATTGCACCGATTCAGATTTTTAGTTGATTTTGTTCCTTCGGTATGAAATTGTATATTTTCATTCTTTTATATTTGAGGTTCCAGAATACAAAAAATAATGTATAAGATGAGTTAGATGTAATTTTCAGTAATATTAGTATTGTTTTTTTATGACCGATGCATTGTTGTAGCTATTTGGAGCTCATTTGAGCTGATTCCTGATGCATGCAGTCTAATTCATCATTTCTCACGTCATTGCTATCGAATGGAGAATCTAAAAGTTTAACATTTTGTTCTTAACAATTACGGAAATCAATTACACTTTGTTTTTTCCATTCAGGTTGTCCTGATACTCAATGAAACATCTTTGGTCCATATGAGATTGTGAAGCTATCCAAAACATTCACTCTAAACATTTTATTAAATTTTGTGAACTTGGCCTAAACGACTCCTGGACTCTCTAAAACTTGAAAAAGTATCCCGTGAAAACTAAGTTTCAGTGGAAACATAGAAACTAAATTATGGACCGTTCGGTCCAGATTATCACACCATCTTGTTCCGTCATTTTTGCATCTAAAACCTTGCGTTCATTAAAATCAACCCGCAATTATGCCTTATCCGCAGTCCATCTCTCGTATCGATTTCGAATATGTTTCAGTTATGCCTTATCCGCAATTCATACATGTTTATGACAGGTTTCATAAATGTTACGAATTCTGACTTAGTTTCAGCATAATGTCCTTACATCTCTCTTTCATACATGTTTATGATAGGTTTCATAAATGTTACGAATTCCGACTTAGTTTCAGCATAATGTCCTTACATCTCCGTTTCATACATGTTTATGACAGGTTTCATAAATGTTACGAATTCCGACTTAATTTCAGCATAATGTCCTTACATCTCCGTTTCATACATGTTTATGACAGGTTTCATAAATGTTACAAATTCTAACTTAGTTTCAGTATAATGTCCTTACATCTCCGTTTCATACATGTTTATGATAGGTTTCATAACTGTTACGAATGATACGTTTTTTTTTAAGAAATGAAATCGTACGTTTCATCGTGTTTCATATGAGTTTCATATGGTTCATTCTAATTTCATCATGTTTCATATGAGTTTCACTATGGTTTCAGCATGTTTCATTTTAATTTAACTTTTTCAATACATCTAAAACAAAAAGTGGTCGTATATAACACTAGACTGACCACAATAACCAGGCTACTACAACGATACTTGGTTAAACCTATTAATCTATTTCACATCCAGTAATACTTATCCCAATATATGTTTAACACTAACACAAGGAGCTGTATGAATTGTGGAGATTCAATTTTCCTGTGAAGTGTGGATAACTCTAAAAACTATCGTGCCTTTCTAAGATTAAAAGGAAGGCACGAAGGACTTGATGAGATGAAACCAAGTGCCAGGATTCTTCACTCTTCAGTATAAGAATGAGCTAAGACACTGATAACTGCAGTTCTTCTTGTTCAAACGTGATCAAAACTTTCCATGCTTATAACTTTCTAGCATTCAGAGTTATAAGCATCAAAGAGCATTTGAAAGGACTAGATAAAACATACAAACCAAAATATACACATTTTTTTTCAATATCAGATTCGTAAGCCGCTAGCACCAAAACATAGGCACAAATATTAACCAGTGTACGATCAGAAAAAAGATCAAAAAAGATAGTTGAAACAAGTCGATTGAACAACAAATTTGCACCAATTAAGTTAGCACAGCAGTGCACAAAAAGATTTCCAGATTTTGAACAATAGCAAATTTAATATGGAATTTCCACATGACCCAATCTCTGCTTCCATTATATGGCAAAATTGCACAAATGCAACATTCTTTGTTGCTATGAGTTGCGAGAGGCAAAAAGTAGTATGGAGCCCCCGTCCGCGAGTCCCGCCGCTCACCCCCGTCCGATCGAGCAAGAATCAAAAACTCCTCAGGTGAGTGCGACCAAGAATCCACAGTCTCTTCCTCCTCTGCCTTCCATTCTGAAGAAGAAAAAATGCGGCTTTTCTTGGTCTTGCTCTCTTACGCTTAATTTTGATTCTTCCATCCTTCGTTGAAGCTTTTTTCTGGAGGGTAATTACTAACTAATGCGGTTTTGCTTGGCGTTTGCAGGTTGTGATTTCTCGACCGAGGAGAAGAATCTGGTGGTTCGAGTAGGGTTTGTCCGCTTGAAGTTGCGGCGACGGAGGTCAGCAAGGATCGTGCAAGAGAAAGATGAAATCTTTCACACTGCAGCTGTTGATACTGGTGGTGTTCTTGTTCCTGGAGAACGTGCGAACGCAGCCCAAACCCATCCCGTCCCCATCCTCACACCTGGAGTACAGCGAGCAGGCGGGCGGACCGGACCGGATGCTGTCGACGCCGCCGGGTGACATGGCGCGCGTCTCGTTCTTCTTTGGGCCCCGCGAGATCGCCGGGCTGCGGCAGCGCGCGCCACCGCACATGCGAGGGAGCTACCGGTTCGAGCTCGTCGCTGCCTGCATCTGGTGCGGCCGCACGGTGGCGCTCGGGTACGGCGCCGACGAGGAGGAGCGCCTCTCCTTCATCGTGAACGCCCGCGGCCGCCCCGCGATCCCGACGGGGAGCTCGCGGCGGAGATGGGGGGAAGAGCTTGAGGAGGGCGCGCCGCCGTCGAAGGCCCCATCGATGAATCCACGGCGAGATCCCGGCGGCGGTTGGCGGCGAGGTCGAGGCGCGCGAGGTACTGCAGCCGGGAGAGCGCGGGGGGGACGGGGCCCGAGAGGTTGCGGCCGGAGAGGTCGAGGCCGACGACCGCGCCGGAGCGCGCGTCACAGGACACGCCGGGCCACGCGCAGGGGCCGGCGCTGGCGTTGGTCCAGGACGCGAGCGCGCCGGTCGGGTCACCGAGCGCGGCCTTCGCGGAGAGCAGCACGTCCGCGTCGCACGACGGGCGGCGGAGCTCGGGGACGGGCGGCGGGACTCGCGGACGGGGGCGGCGGAGTCTCGGGGAGCTCGCGGCGGAGCTCGGGGGAGAGAGCGTGTTGTGTTGAGCCTTTTGGTGGAATGCTGTGGGGGATGGATGTGGTGTGAGCTGAGGGAAAGAAATCGAACGGCTACTCACGCTCCAATCGAACGGCTGGCTGGGCGTCCGATGGTGGGTATCGGATCGGACGTCCGACGCCTAGCTTCTCCCATATATTAATGCACACAAGGGGTTGCGAAAGTGGGACCTTCCATGTTTTTTTGAGTAGAGCTCAAAAAGCTGTGGCGCAGAGCTCGATTCGGGCCGCAGCGCAACGACATTGATTCCGGCCATGGCGACCTTAAATCCGAGCTCGATTCGGGCCGCAGCGTACGACTTGATTCCGGCTGCGTGTGGAATCAGGCTGGCCCCTCTTCCTCCTCACTAGTCGGATGGATTCGGGCCGCAGCGCAGCGACATCGATTCGGGCCACAGCAACATCGATTCCGTGTACGATGACCTCGATTATGTCGGCTTTGGCGAGCTCGATTCTAGCAGCTCCATGGTGGTCAGCAAGCTCGACCCGACGGTCGGCTGCTCCATAGCGTGAGATCGGCGGCGAGTCCATGCCGATGATGAGCTTGATCGGGCGATCGGCTTCTTCATGGCGCGGCTCCACCCTAACTCCACGAGCTCCATGGTGAGCTTGGTCATCTCTCTTTCTGTCTCCATGATCGAGGCATGTACCATCCTGGTATTTATCCTGGAGCGTCGCCGCTGGCGAGCACATGGCCCAACCGGCTCCCTGCGGCTTGCGTCACCCCCTTAGGTCGAGATGCGCCACCAAATTCCTTGCATGCGGGGCCGTCAATTTCTTTTAATGGGTTGCTCCACGTTCTTCTAGTGTTCCTTCATTTGTTGTTATGCATTAGGATCATGCTAAGGTAATAGTCGATGTAGCGCCATTACTTGTTGAATGACGCTTGATGCCATAGTTGTTTCTTCATGTTTTTGCTAACGGATGTTGTCTCCATTGTTCTCTCCAGCTGTTTGAGCAAATGTCTTCTGCTTGTATTGGAAATCATAGTGTGTCTTACTGATTTTACTAATATGACTCTTTAGGTGTTGATGTCTGATTATCGGATAAGATTTGTCCTTAGTTATGGTCTCTAATGGTGCGCAACTGCTATTGATTGAAGTGTCGGTTATCCATAAGGACATGATTGTTTGTTTTAACAATTCACATTTTCATTTGGTTGATCAGTTCGTGTTGACTTCTATATAGAAGTCTGTCATCATGTGGCCTGCTACCTTCCACCCGCAATAGGTATGACACCTTGCTCTATATTCATTAGTACTTTTAGTCCTTTCAAGCAGTTACATGATCCAAAAATAAGAAGTAATGGTTCTCTTGTTGTCATAGGAAGAGCTATACAAAATAGTTATGCTGATCTTATATTATTGTTTTATATCTCACCCAGTTAGCAAGATGTATACTAAGTGGAAGAGAAGTCACTAAAGTACAGTAAATGAATGCATTGCTTTTCTTGACAGAATTAGGAAGAGAGGAATTAAATGAGTGATGGACAAGCTCCATCTGACGAACATAAATATGTATGCATTTCTAAAACTTTGTTCCGTTAATTTTCTCATCTGACTGGATGTCCACGTCAGTCGTGTAGTGTATTTGGGTTAAAAGGTCTCCTCAGGTACTCCAAATTGATCATGAGATGTTGCATTTTATAGTTTTATGTCCAATGAAGTGCACATTATGCATGCTTTTCTGGAGAACCGACACATTATGCATATGTAGTTAAGTAATTATGGTAATTTGAGCAATCATCTTGAGAATTCAAACCGACAGGTTTTGCCAAATGGACATGGAAGAGTGCATTTCCTTGAAGCCAAATCGTGCTCAAGATAGCTATCATTTTTAGTTGTTAAATATTTATTAGCTTGGATCAATGAATCAATCACCTATGGATTGCAGAGTTAGGAAAAGCGAATACGCAGTGAGTTCCTAGTAGAATAACACAGCTCCTGATCTGCACTATCGGAAGGTGTCCTTTAGCCAAGTTAGGATCATCAAGCCTGTGCCGCACCATGTGACTGCACCGTCCGTCTTATTCGCAAGCTTTAAAGCGGAGTACACTGAATGCTTGTTTCAGTGAATCCTACGGATCACGCAAAAAGGCCACGAGAAACAAACCAAACTAAAGGCTGACCATACATTGCGATCCTCACCTACATGGGCCATGATGCATAATCCACATTATGTTTTTTAATCACATGGTTGTCACTCGCAGGTATAGCTGTTCCAGCTCACGATGGAGAAATGTGCGTCTCAGTATCTCACCGACACGCACAGCTACTTGCTGCAGCGACAGCAATAAACACGACGCATGCAAATGGTTTGACGAGACTGTTGATTGACGCGCAGTCGCGCATACTGCCTGCACCGTCCCGTCGGTAACGGGCGCCGCGCGACGTCGCGATCGAAAGCGTGACCCCCCCTGAAAATGAATCAGCTGGTCGTGGGTCGTAGCATGTGAGGTGTTGGGGAGCCAGTGAAGCCCCGAATTGTGGGCGTCGTCGCGCAGGTACGATACCATGCCGCAGGCACCACCGAACCCGTGATCCGGGCAGCCAACCCAAGTACCCCAACCAATCCACCCACCCGTTGCCGCGTGAAATAAATCCAAGTGCCCGACTGAGCACCTGGAGGCTCACCGCAGCATGCACGGGCCCGCCCATCCGCAAGCGTACCAACAACCTCCTTTATGGCTTATTGGGCCATGATTGGGTAGTGTACGTAGTTCGGTTGTCTTGGATCGAAAGGTTATGAACACAACTTTACACAACGCATTGTCCGCTCAGATCACAAGCCTGCATGCATGCGCCCAGAACCCCAACACGTCCACAAAGCCAAAACTTGCGCCCTTAGAGTTTAGACACGTGAACAGTACATAATCGTTTTCTTTACGGAATGGCTATTTTGGGTCATCTGAGAAACTGCTATTTCTGTATATAAAAATATGCAACTATAGTTACACATAATTTTTAAAAAATACAACTATCGAATTAGCCATTGAATAGAGAACCAACTTCCAAAATATCGACTTAGGGACAACTTTTTCTCAGTCGACTTAGAAATAAACACCCTTTCTTTTAGGAGTCTAGGCTATGGTGGGAGAAAAATATGGATTTTATGAGATGTTTCCTTGTGACTCCATATTTGAGCAGTTAAAAAATAACGTAAGAGTCATTATGTTGAGCTTATGTTGAATATGTGTTCGAATAGGTTATAAGTTGAATTGAGATAAGTTATAATATTGTAATATGGTACTACAAGATGTCCAAATATAATACAAATAGAGTAGGAGTTAGACAGAGTGTAGTTGAGGATCGATCTAAGGGGCGGTCTAAGGGTAGATAGATCGCCAGCCCCAAAAAGATTGGTTGATACATTGGAATCGTCGTGGATACTCGGTGGATCGGCGGATCAATGTCGGGGGAGGGGGGACGGTCTGACAGGTGGTTCATAACCGGTCTGACTGGCGGCACCCAGAGGCCGGCGGTGATGTACATATATGATTAATATATGCCGGGCGGAGCGCCTTGAGAAGTAGGCTTGACTGAACTTCGTCAACAAGCATCAGTGTCATCTTCTTTCTTACATGCAACCTCGATAGATACTACGCTGCACGACCTCAGTATTGAGACTAGTGGAACCAAGCGGCCATGATATTAACCGTGGAAGTTAGCGGTGGTTCGAGCCACTACCTCAGGAAACACTATCACTGACGGGCGCAAAACGGCAATCGCTCACGGGTTCCGGGCCCGTCAGTAACCTCCTGTTAGTGGAAGTTATACTTCTACTGACTGGCCCATGGCCCGTCAGTAGATATAGACTTTCACTGACGGGTTTAACCCGGCCCGTTAGTGGAAAGACTCGCAGCGCTACCTGGGCGGCACCTGAGAGTACTTTCACTGACGGGCTTTGATAATCCACCCGTCAGTAGTAGATGATTTCACTGATGGGTCATGGAGGTGCCCGTCAGTGGAAGTATTTGTATACAATTTTTTTAAACATATCTGAATAGCATATATAGCAATTAATATCACAAAATTAAGCATATATAGCATTTAATATCACAAATATTAAGCACATATAGCAATTAATATCAAAAATATTAAGTAGACATATAAAAGCAAGTTTACAACGAATTAAAACGACAAACAAATGAATTTAACAATATTTATTTTCACTAGCCCTACTCTAGGTCTATGACGCTTGGCTAGTACTTGTAGGGACGGCGGTAAGCGGGTAATTGGACTCCCGCGTAGAAATCACCGCTTGGCCGAATGACTTCGTTGTTGATAACGTACGCGAAGATCTTCTGGATGCGGACAAAGTCCTTCCTCCAATCGTACTTATCGTCGGCCAAGTCGTGTATGAAATTATTGAATTGATCCTGGCTCCATTGCGGGTTGTGGGATATGACAAACGCGTCTATGTGAGCGCAGACGTAGTACCCACATGTCATGCTACCTTCCGGCTGTTGCCTGCAAGGAAAGTTGAATTTGTGGATCAGCTTTTTGCTCTTGCTTTCTGCTCCTCCCCCTCGCAAGTTGTATTCCCAAAAGACGGCTTCCAGAACTTCCTTAATTCTTGAGTAGTCCTGCTTGGCACTTCTTTGGGAATCAAAATAGTATATCATTCTGGAAGGCTTGTGGATGACGATGAGGATCCAGTGATTGCTGCGTAAAAGGTAACGAATGAATATAAACAGATGGGGATACGTGCTTAAGAAAAGCAAACTAGGGACGACAGTAAGTAACTTACTGGGGGTTGTAGGGCTTGAGTACGTAGTCCTTGTCCTTATGGTACATCAATGACTCAGTGAGGAAATTTATTAGGACCGGCTTCGCTTCTCGTACATAGTTGTCGTTCATGACGACTGGATCGATTATTTCAAAAGCGCAGTTGGGCAGACGCCTACACTCTTGGACTTGGTGAAGCGCCCACAGCCTGACGAGCATGGTGTCGAGCCGGAAGAGGTTGAACAAATTAAAGATATCTTCAAAATTGATGTCGAAGGTGTCATGCTGTCTGTCTAGGAAGAAACCGTAATCTTTTGGCACCTCGACCTTAAAGTGTAGCTCATAATCATTCCGATTCCGTGACCTCATCATGATCATATCATGAAGAAGTTTCATCTGTGCAGGCAACCTCTGCACCTCATCATCTGGGAGCAAGGGCTCACCTGCCTCGTACACTACTTGTCGAGGCTTCTTGACAGTTTCGGCAGATGTCTGGAAGGATAAGGCTTTTCTCTTGCTTTCCTTGCTTGCCTCCTTCGCAGCGGTGCCGCCCCGTTTGTGTGCTCTTTTTCTTTTCCTCTCCGGCTCTGGAGAGGAGGCCCTCTTGCCTCCTGTCAACGCTTCGCCCACTGCAGCATTGAGCGTGCTTGGAGAGAAGACCTTCTTTCCTGCTGCCTTCGGGTCATGGTGATGCTTGGAGCGCCTTTCACGGGGCGGCGAGTCCGTCTTGGGTTGCTCCTCCTCCTAGGACGGAAGGATCGTCGTGTGTTGCTGCTCGACAAGATCGTCGTCCCGATCATCGAACGAAACGGGTGTACGGCACAGGCCGAGCGGAGACGGGCCGGCTCCAATTGATGGAGAGGGGATGGTTGACGTACTAGGAGAGGACACCCCGGGGATAACTATCTGACTCTTCGGCCATAGGATGTAGTACCCCTTGCAGTTTCCTAACTTCGTGACATCCTCTTCAGGGGCGACAGGGACTGCGATGTCACTGAACTCGGCGACGACGTGGTCCACCTGCACTCTCGCCATGTGGGAAGATATAACAGCGTTGTGGCATGTTGCGTCCTCTACTATTAGGAAGACTAGACCGTGTGCAACCGTCTTCTTCACGTCGGGCAAAGGGATAGTGAGGTGGCATTTTGTGGGGCCCTGCATATTGAACAATGTGTCGTACCCATCGTTATCCGCACAATGATGTCATCTGATCTTTCCGATCGATACACATGTAAATTTTTATGCCCGATCGCAACCTTTACCGTCGAGCCTGCCCGTGTGCCGCGAAACTGGAAGACCTATAGTTTTTTGATCACGCATGTAATCCGTGTAGAACTCGACGCCCTCTTCGGTAGCATAGCCTTGGATGATGCTACCTTCCGGATGCGCTTTATTACGAACGTAGCGCTTGATAACCCCATTGTACATTTCAAATGGGTACATGTTGTGCAAAAACACGGGACCAAGGTCCAGTATCTCCGGGACGATATGGATCATGAGATGTACCATGACATCGAAGAATGCTGGAGGAAAATATATCTCAAGTTTGCATAGTATGACAGTGATCTCGGCCTTCAGTTTCAGGCAGCGTTGCACCGTGATTGACTTCTGACAGATAGTGTTGAAGAAGTTACAAAGATCCGTGATTGTCTTGCGGACACCTGGCTCCATGATACCTCCAATTGTGACAGGCAGTATCTGTGTGATCATCATGTGGCAGTCATGAGACTTCATGCCAATCAGTCGATGAGTCTTCATGTCAACAAGTTTTCAGATGTTCGCGGAGTAACCCGAAGAAACTTGACACCATAGAGGCATTCGCAAAGGCTATGGAGCTCGTCTCTACTCAGAGTGTAGCAAGCAGCAGGACAGCTGGTCTTGACTCTGATACCATTCTTCCCCGTCTTGGACGTCTCTCTGGTTGCCCATAGCTCATGTCTTATATTCATGTGTTGCATGTCTGTTCGTGCCTTCGGTCCATGTTTTGTCTTGTCCGGAATGTTGAGCAAGAGACCAAGCAAGCTGTCGTAGACATTTTTTTCGACATGCATTACATCAATGCTGTGACGTGTGTCTAGGTGAGGCCAGTAAGGCAATTCCTAAAAATAGATTTCCTTTTCCAGACGCCCTTTACCAGTGATTGTTTCTTTCCTTTTCCTGGCTCAATTTCGTCCATTTCATTCAAGAGATCATAGATTTCTTGTCCGGTCTTCACGCGAGGCTTTGGACAGATTTTTTCCATGTCATCTCTCCATGGGTCATTCATGGTCAGCCACCTTCGGTGGTCTATGAACACGATTTTTCTAGAGCCCTCTAAGAAAACACTTGTGGTTTCTTCCATGCACTTAACACATGCTTCGTATCCTTTGGTGCACTAACACGCGTTGTTCCCGTACGCGGGATAATCTTGCACCATTGTGAACAACAGGCCTTTCAGAGTGAAGAACTCTTCTTTGTCCGCGTTCCAGACCTGAGCCCCTTCTTCCCATAGCGTAGCTAGTTCGTCCTTCAGTAGCTGTTGATACACGTTAAGATCCATTCCAATTTGTTTTGGCCCTTGAATGAGAATAGATAGGTGCATATACTTCCGCTTCATGCACAACCATGGAGGGAGGTTATAGATCCACAGAACAACGGGCCATGTGCTGTGTCTGCTGCTCATGTTGCCGAATGGATTTATTCCGTCCGTACTCATATCAAACCTGATATTCCTCGGATCACTACCGAATTCTGGGTATTCAGCGTCGATTGCCCTCCACTGACAAGCATCAGCTGGGTGTCTCAACACCCCGTCCTTTCTTTTCGCCCCTCTTCGTGCCAACACAGTAGCTTTGCCTCCTTCTTGTTACCGAATAAACGCTTCAAACGGGGGAGGACTGGAAGGTACCATACAACCTTTGCAAGGGCACCACTCGTCACTTCTTCCTCGTCATCGTCTTGGTTTCTGCCCTGCTTATATCGAGATGTGTTGCACACCGGACATTTGTGCAGCTCTGTATACTCCTTGCGACAAATAATGCAGTCATTCCGACAAGCATGGAGTCTCTCTACATCCAATCCGAGGGGGCAGACCACCTTCTTGGCTTCCTCGGTGCTCGTAGGCAACACGTTCTCCTTTGGAAAAACCGTCACAAGGTAAGCCAATGTCTCATCGAAGCTTGCGTCCGGACAGTTGTGGGCTGTCTTGATCCTTAGAAGTTCTAGCGTGACTGATAGACGCGTGTGCTGAGGATCGCAGCTGTGATACAGTGGTTTTATCGAGTCTTCCATCAGTTTCGCAAACTTTGCGACTTCTCTTTCATCCTCGGGGTCTTCGAGCACCTGGTCCACCATGTGACTGTCCCTCAACATTTCAGCCAAATTATTCCCCGTCTCTCCCGTCAAGTCATCCCTACATTCAGAAATATGGTCTTCATCTTCTTCTGCGTCTCCATGTATGGCCTCTTCTTCTAAACATTCAGGAGTAGCTAAACTTTCTGTCCCCTCACCGTGACTTGTCCAACGTGTATAACCTTCCATAAAACATTTAGTCAATAAGTGTAGCTGCAACATGCCTCTCTCCCGGAACATTATCATGTTCTTCCATACAAAACACGGACAACACATCTTGTTCGCACCCTTTTTCTCCCTATCTTCCTTGGCCACATCTAGAAACTCATTCAGAGTATCGACGAAACTCTGTGTTGCCCTTTTGCCGTACATCCAACTTCGATCCATCGATCCCTACAACAACAAACTGATTGATTATAGTTCAAATTAACAGAATAAACACAAATTTTATTATTTTCTTTCATGTATTACATCGTACCAAAGAGAGCTCGCTAGCCTTCGGAATAGGGTATGGAGAGAGAGGAGGGGAGGGGAGGAAATTAAGAGAGGGGAAAATGGGTGGAGGAGGGAGGAGGGAGGGAGGAGGGTTAAAAGAGATCTAGTCTATATCTACGAGGAGGAGGTGGGAGGGAGGGAGGGAGGGAGGGAGGAGGGGAGGGGAGAGAGAGAAAAAGAGGAGGAAAGGAGGAAGGAGAGGATTAATTAATGATCTAGAGGAGGAGGGAGGGAGGAGAGGGAGGAGGGGGACAAGGAAGGAGAGCAGCAACCTAGCTAAATCTCCACTGAAACGCCGGAGCTTGCAGCTGGCCGTGTGAGGCGCGCGAGCTTAACGGCCAGCTGCGGGTGCGGCCTCCCTTATATAAGTACAAAACTATCACTGACGGGCTCAAAAAAGGTCAACCGTCAGTGATAAGTATGCCCTTGAAGTTATTCTGGAGAAAACTTCCACTGATGGGCTTTAGTTGACCCATCAGTGGAAATGCTACATTCACTGACGGGCAATTCTGGAGCGCCCGTCTGTGAAGGCTTCTGTCAGTAGAGATGCCAAGTTTCTCCTCTCCGCCCACTTCTACTGACGGGCAGTATTGGGCCCGTCAGTAGAAGTTGGCTGCCTTGCCTTCTGCATCACAGGTACTGATGGGTTTGGACTCGCCCGTCAGTGTTTGCTGTAATCAGTGATGGGCCTCCTCGTGCCCGTCAGTGATGGTCATGTAGAAGAGGTGTTTTCTGAGGTAGTGAGCCATGGAGACTAATTTTATAACAAGTGGTATTAGAGCGCGAGGTTTGGATTGGATCTAGGGGCAGTGCGAAAGATCTCGACAAAGACTGAGGATTCTCGATGGCGTGCGTATAAAGCCCGGTCAAGGGGCTTGGAGCACGGTGAAGGCGACGACGTAAGCATAATGTTCGGAGGAGCCTGGAGCGCGTCATGCAAGATCATGCATCTATAAGGCGTCAAGCAATGCACGACAATGTGTGCTGCAGACATGGCACAAGGTGTAGCACGAGGATCGGGCGATCCGGGCAGGGTCGGACACTCTGGGCAGGTGGCTTAGACAGCTCGGTCGAGGTCGGACACTCTGGGCAGGCGGCCTAGGGCGGTCCGGTCAAGGTGGAGGCAACCCTGTTCAACAGGAGGTCAGGCAGATGGTAGCCTCGGATTGCACAAGGCCAGTGGAGCACTCAGTTAGGCCGCAGCTGGAGGTATGGACACGTCGCACGTGTTGCAGGTACGTTGCGTTTCTCCAAAGAGAGAGGTGGTTAGACCAGTGTGGACGAGCCAGTCACCCGAGCAGGAGGCTTGGGTTCGATTGAAGGTCAGTCAAACCGGCCATGAGAGCAGTCAAACTGGCGGCGCAAGGCTCGACACAATGAGCTTCAGTGGAGATCGCAGCGCGATGGTGTGGAGGCCATGGGGGAAGTTAGACCGGCCGCTGTAGAGGATTGCAAGAAGGCAATCGGAGGCGTGCAACAGGATTCACATGACTTGTCAGACCGGGGAAATCACCGGTCAGATCGGGTGCGGGCTCGACCCCGTGTCGTAGAGGAATTCCAAGCTTACCGGGAGATGGTTGACAGTCCGATGGTCAGACTGACCTATCCAACCGGTCAGACCGGCCGGGTTGTAGAGGCGGCGATGTGGACGCTTGCAAGCTGGTGCAGCTTGAGGGGCTGGGTGGTGGCCGGGCCTCTAATGCGTGGCAACGCGCATGCATGACTTGGGGTTGCGGTGGTACCGGGAGGGGTCATGTGACTTCAATTTGATGAGGGTGTAGACCGACTCAATTTGCATGCACGATGGGTACAAGAAGGCCGAGTCAGGTGGCACATGTGGTTTGGTGCATGTGATAAAGCCATGGGCACTCTTATTGAGGGTGGAGTTGGAGTCCTTGGAGGGATTCTACTTGGATTGGGATGAACCATAATGCCGGTTGGTTCGAAGTCAGTTTTGGTTTAGGCTGTCGAATTTGAGGAGAAGACTTTGAGGGTGTCGAACGACTCAAACTGAGGGAGAGGCTGTGGTGTAAAAGCTTGATGAATCGGAGCCTAGTTCATAAAAGGCAAGAAGCAGGTTATCCAGTGGAGAAGAGAGCTCGGTGGTCTGGAGATGAGGCATGAGCTCGACAAGTCAGCATCAATTTGGACAAATTGATGGAGGAAAAACTGCGGGGGCTGAGGAGGTGTGGGATCGCTACCCTGAGTTACTTCGACTAGGACTATGGAGGCTCGACGTAGGTGTATTATGGTGTGACGTGCAGCTACGGGTGCATGGAGGTGCATAGACCGTCTGATCGGCCAGAGGGATGGTCTGACTGGCCCTGGAAGGCGGTTTGACCGAGGTTGATGAAAGTCGATGCTTTCCAGATTTGAGTGGCAACAACTTAATGGGTCCAGTGACTCCAAGATTTGGAAGAGGGTGGTCGGAGTTGGAAGACTTTGTGGGATTTCAAGCTGGATAAGCGAAACTGAAGATTGGAAGGACTAAAGATCAAGACGGTCGGGACCATACGACCGTGTCTGTGGGATTGGTGAGAACCATATGATGGACAGAAGTGCACCGAAGGGAATATATGAACGGTTGATGAAGCAACTGTGAATTTTACTCGGGAGATGACTCATAGCATGGCTGTGAGGTGTGAGGTTCCTTCAGTTTTGAACAGATGGTCAACACGAGGAACGATGTTGGATTCAGGTAACTCTTTTATGTGGCACCTAATAGTGAGTGGTTCATTTTCATATATTTCTAGCAAGAGGCTATTAAAGTGATGACATAGTCCATAGTGTTGTCGAGACATGGCGACTTCAAGATTGATGTATGATGGTATTGAGCGAATACTCTAGGGAGTCGTGCACATACCAGGGATGCAAGAGGAATCTAATTTTTACCGGATCGTTGATCCTGATGAAAGGAAGAAGGAAGTATAGTTACATGTGGAGTCATATAAGAGTTAGGGAGTAGCAACGGAAACTCATGTAGGCAACAAGTCTGAGGCCTTTTCAGGTTTATTGGGTGGTTTTGGTCATTGAGCTGAAAGGTGAAAACTCAAGTCCGAGGTACACAGAGATTCGAGCAAGTCAGCTTCAAGGTGGTGAAGGACATATTTGCCAAAGTAGAGTTTGTTGAGTTTATGACGAATATGTGTACGAGTATGTTATGAGTTGGACTTCGATTACTACAAGGTGTCTAAATAGAGTACATATAAAATATTAGTCGAACTCTTGTATCCTACGCCACCTATATAAGGAAGGAGCACCACACGTTGTAACCAAGCCAAATCCGAGTGCAGGAGGGTCGGTCTAAGAGCAATCAGACTGTCAGCCCTAAAAAGATCGGCGGATACCTCGGAATCGTCGTGGATACTCGGTGGATTGACGGATCAACGTAGAAGGCGGGGGGAGGGGGCCTGACCGGCAACACCCGGAGGCCAATTGTGATGTACATATATATGGAGAAGAGATCCCAAGGATGTATACTCCGACTAAACCTTGTCAACAAATATTGATGTCATTTTATTTATTGCACCGAAGCTTAATAGATCCTATGTTGCATGACATTGGTATTGTGCCTAGTGAAACCAAACAACCATAATATTAGTGATGGAAGTTAGTGGTGGCACTACGTTGATGACTTAGTGTAGAAAATTAATTGTAGCAATTTAAATGAGAAAGGTTGTCGAACCCATAGGGAAACGTCGAAAAGATCACTTGGTTAAAATCTGAAATTACACTAAAATAAATAAAATGTAAGCATTAAGATGAACAACTACTTTTCTCAAATAGTCATATATCTGATATAACGGAGGAATAAAATATATAATTGTTAAATCAAAACCATTTGTTACTTATCAGAGACATCAGCGGACTGTTCATCCAATAAATTGAACGTACCATCACCAATTTCCCGAAAGATAGAACTCAGTATAGCACGTGCGTAGCAGTAAGCATCCTGTCGTGAGCTACTTTGAGAGTTGAGACATTGTTCGTACAACATAGTCTGACCAAGAGGTTTCATCGAGCGAGAAACTAGTCCTATTCTAATTCTAAACTAAGAACGTAAAGTCGCGCGTAACCACCCCCGTCCTCAAATATTGATAATTAATATCTGAAATATTATACCATAGATTGAATGTTTAACAATAAATTGAACAATAATGGTATTTCAAAGTCTTGATAGATATCACTTGAGGCAAGCAAAATTCAAGTCTTTAATGTTTAAACAAATCAGAAAAATTACATTTTACATATGACAGGCCTCTGTGTTAGCAGCCTGAAGCAGGTATATGAGCATGTAAATGCATGAAACAAGATGTTAATATCTTGATAACAGCACCATAATCCAGTTGTAGGTGATAGTTTAAAGAAATCAGTAGCTAATAACAAGATTTGTAATGTATGCAGTAAATATGACAAGAAGTGCAAGATCTTTCAAATTTGGATTGTCTACACCCATTCCTAAATGGCTGGTAATTAAAAAGTTTTAGGATAGAATATTATAATACAGTTTGAACGTACTTAAAATCTCATAAATAGCAATAGTGGTATTAGAGATTTTGATGGAGGTCGTTTGAGCAATGTAAAAAATATATATCTTCTACATGAAAACGATCCAAAGAAATACCACTTTACAGGTTCACAGGCCAGCAAAAGATTACTGCATCAAGCAGCATTCCACTTAACTATATAGCATATATACATACCCACACACACATACACACACACACATATATAAACATGAAGCAAATAACTTAACACTCTTAATCAAGATCCCTTCTTGTTACGTTCCCATCCTAAAAGAGTTTAGATAAAATGATCGGAGCACAACAATGCTCCGAAAAATGCTACATGACTTTAACATGAAGAGGCCATCCTATATCCTATATCAACAGTTAGATCATATCCACGAATTGAGGCATTAATGTCTCGGCAACTGCACCATGAACCAACTGCGACCAGTATTTTAAAGGAATCAGTTGTCACTGTTGATGACTTGATTTAATATATGTAGTTAATAACAAAAACAACAAGTTGTAGCATGGATTAAAATCTATTTAGGTTTTGGAATACCCTGTAGTAGTGGCAGTTCAAATAGCGATCCAATATCTTTTTGTAAGCCAATTTGCAAGAAATCTTTACAGATTTCTTTCTCTTATGGATCTACAAAATATGTTAAGATGGAAGGCGGATAAAAGTTAATAAACCTATTTTAGAGGAAAACATAAACAAGACGACGGTGAGAAACAATTATGAGCTATGATGTGAAGCAGAAAAACGCTACAAAATACAGGATTTAGCATTTGAATAGTAGTAAAATTTAGAATTTAAAATGAAACTACAACGATAGATATCGGTAACTCTATAGAAGGACCAACCTAGGGCAAAGGCAAAAAAGAACTTTGTCATATGCCAGTCTCATCATGCTTTAGCTAGATTTTTGCACCACCATCACCATGTACCTCTCAAATAGGAAATTGTGAGAATCTGCAACAAGTATATAAACATCTAAATCCACAGAATGAAATTTTATGACAGTTCTAGTAGCAACATCAAAAATAGATCGTAAGCAATAGTTTAAAGCAAGGGAAGCAATAGATAAAAAGGATATCTGGCAGAACCAAAAGATGAAAAGGAAGAATGTCTCAAAAACTTCAAACTTTTAGAAAGTCGGATTACACAGGTAGATTCCATATTCCGAGAAAAGACCAAATAATGTATATGTGAATAGTTGGGCTATTAATTCCTGAAGTTGCTGAAGCTTTAGAATTACTTTGAAGTTGTTGAAGCTTTTAATAAATTACCAGCCATATCACACTGAAAAGTAACCTCTACTCCTAGTAATGTACGCTAGTAAAAATAAAATAGATCACATTAGCTTATCACCTCTCCAAGAAGATGCAAGCAAAAGGATCTCTCAAATTTCAGGTATGTGTCCTCAAATGCAACTAAACATTAAATGATTGTTTTAACGTCACCTTCTTACATGTGGGACCATCTATTTGGCAAACCTTTATGCCCATGTGGAGACCCCAACAATTGTCTGCCTCCTCCACCAGAATTCAAATTCGAAATTCAAATCCGCCCAAGGTATTGCTCCCCCACAAAAAACTCCAAATTTTACCAGATGCAAGGCTCTAGGCTAGGCTGAGAAAACCAAGGGTGTGCCATGGAGCACTGCAACAGTGCGTCGACATGTTGTGGTAATCTAACTTGGTGATCCATTGTGACGCAAGGTTATTTAGCTAGTGTAAATAAGATAATGCAAAAGTAGCACATATGATTATTTCTGTAGGCTATGAGTACGGAGAAAAGAAGGCTCAGGGGTTCATGTTAAACAATCTAAATATGAAACAAATCAGGTATCGCACAAGGGCAAGTTTCAATAATATGTGATAACGTCTAGAATTCTGTCACAAATACAGATCTGAAATGAACAACACTACGCAAAGAATCTTGATACGATAGAAAAAATCAGAGGAATAAATTAACCTATTGATTCCTGTGGATATGAATTCTAATAATTTAGCATATCAGCATTTCAAGCAGTAAATAACGTATTATCTACTATAAAGAACATGTCTAAGGTTCCCGCTCAAATGCGATCATCCATTTTAACAATCACATTTTATCAACTAAAAAAGAGATTTCTTTTGCAAAGTTTCTAAGAGACCCAAGCCGATTATAATCTATAAACACACAATTTTATTTCTAACAGTATTGAAAGTATTGAGTATGTATAAAAAAATAAACAAGAGTGTACTGACAGAATGAAAGAACAAAAAAACCACATTAAAACGGGGGATGGCTAGGCACAACCCACTTCCATTGCTTGACTTTTTCTAAACTCTGAATATAAGATGCATGTTTTCGAAGGCAAGGCAGTGTATGCCTCATCTCTGACATTGAAAGATAACAATTTCATATGCAGGAAAAGGAATAGCTTATGGAGGTATGTACGATAAAAGAAAGAGTTCTTTTGATAGATTAGGGTAGGAATAGCCGATAGAGGTATATATAACAAAAGGAATAGCGTCAACTGACCTAGAAAGAATTCCAGTCGAAATTATATTGCGTGAAACAAAAAAATAATTAAACCAATATTCAATCGTTTCATTTGATAGATCAAGCCAGTGAAGAATTAGTGTGCGAAGCAATTCGAATTAGACAATGGGGAACTACCTCCATCAGTACCTTCTTTGTGATCCAGTCCTTGGGTAACACTTTTCTAACACTTGAAGAAAAATAAGTACGGATAACTCAGCGACATGTAGTGCAAAGTTGATATGTATACTTCCATTACATGAATAGTAGATAGTTGTATCTCAAGTGAGCAGCAGTTTACCATAACACAAAATAACAGAAGTTTCCTTCTTTATTTGAATTAGGCAAATACATATGAAATGTTTCATTCAAAAAAGAAAAACATGATATAGGCTGAATATACAGAGGATGCAATACCTATCACTGATGCGGATCATGCCATTAAGTAGTAATCCTAGCTCATAATGACTGGGGATATACTCCGTTCTTAAGATGAGCATTTGATGTGAATTTATGAAGCCCAAACTATAGAGAGAAGGAACCAAAACACAAATAAACTGGCCACCATCGTACACTATAGACCCATATTGGATTCTAGAGAAAGGCACCGACATAAAGTTGATACAAGATCTTCACGCAGAGCACTACACCCGACCACCGCACCTACTCCTAGGGCTGCCACCTCAAATTCCAAGCTGTTGCCCTTACATCCACCGCCTGCATGCAGGCAACTACGCTGCACAGCCTAGCTGCCATGCAGCCCTAGCTGTGCAAGACAACCATCCGCAGCCCCCAGCCGCTACGCCAATACCAAGAGCCACCGTCCCGACATCCACGCAAGCAGACCCACCATGCCACACCAACCAATTCGAAAGCCCTTCTGCACCCGCAACCAAGTGCCGCCACCCGCACAGAACCAAGTTGCGACCCCACCCCTTGGGGTTGCCATAGCATTGCTTCTCGTGGCCACTGCCTCAGCTTCCAAGCCCGCTGCAGCTCTACATCATTTGTCATTTGAGTATCTTGACATTGCACATATGATTTGTTTATCACTTATTAGAGTTTATTTTTCCATGTACACATATGTCCTTGTTTTATTATCTATGTCATGTAAAGAGTTCATCCTTTTAAGGTACCTCTCATTTTTGTAGGGCTTTGCAGAAATAGAAAGAAAAAAGAAAAAGGAATAGAATAGAAGAAAAAAGTAGTAGTAGAAGAGGGGTACCATCCTTTAAAGACCTCTTTTTATTCTTTTGTGTGAGATGATCATTTGTAGGTTAGTGCATTCATCTCATTTTCAGTAGCAATAGCATTCTCAACATCATTTAGCTCTTGAGCACCACTAATATAATTAGAGAGGATTCATCTTTTGCTCATGCAACTAACTTATATCATTTGAGAGCACTCACCTTGATCATGTTCTTCACTTATATTATTAGATAGCATTTCTTTTATGTGATGTGATTTCACTTGCGCATCTAGATGGCAATCTATTGCTCTAGAAATATCGATAACCGGGACATCACTAGGACTTAGGGACAACTTTGCATTGCAAAAGACTTTCTGGTTCCTTTGATCAAGTCATTCTACCCTTTCATTAATCTCTCTAAAGTAATTGAGAATATGACACACGAAGTACTTTTGTGGATGAATTGATGAAACAAACGGTGACCAATAAAAAACATTGCATGGTCTTTCTAAGTGAAAAAACTCTAGGAATCTTTACATGTTGGTACATAAGGCTTGTAGTGAGCATTGAAATTTTCATTTTGACCTTCTATTGCTCTCTAATGAACTTTAGCATTGTTTTTCCTTCTAGCCATGGGTAGGAAGTAAACTAGGGATAGTTTATTTTCCATTCTTTTTGCGATCTTAGCATTTGAGTTTCAAAGTAAACCTTAGGCCTAGTGATTGGTGATAATTCTTTTTGGAAAAATGCCTATGTGATCCAATAATTTCTTTGCTAAGATTTTTAAGTATTAATTTGTCGAAGTATATGGTACACCAATTTAATAGGTTCATTTAACTCAAATTCATCATCAAACTTAAGTTCCTTATGGATGCCTTACTCGAGGACGAGTAAGAGTTTAAGCTTGGGATCTTGATCCGTAAAAAATGTATCATATATTGCTAAGTGCCTGTTTGGTTGGACTATGGCTGTTGACAAAGCTGTTGTTGGCTGGTTGTCTAGAAAAATTGTTGTGGCTATGGAAAAGTGAACATATGACTTTTGGTTGATCTAAACCATCTACAACATTTTAGAAATTGAGCATTGAAGCTTCAACACATTGCAAAAAGCTGGCAGAAGGCAGTTTTTCCAAACAGCTAAATTTGCACTACAAAGCCCACAGCTACCGTTGGCAAAATCTGCTAAAAAGCTGGCCGTTTGGTTGGGCTGTAGCTTTTTCCAGTGAAAAGCTGCTGAAAAACCCAACCAAACACCCCCTAAGTTTACTTATGTATTTTTGTTATAATTTCATTACTTATTTTTCTAGATTATTAAATAAACTGTCAGACTATCTATTTATCTATTTTCTATATAACAAAGAACATCGAAAAATCAGACTTTTAGAAAGGATTTCTGTTGAGCACTTAGCAAGTTATCTCCTTCAATGTTGTTGACTAGCTACTTTCCTATATAGTACGGCTGTCCTATACTCGGTTTGATCATTGGATCACTCAAAGGATTAGAAAAGGTCATTAACCTTCCCGATTCCATGATGTGTCCTTTTCAATCTTTTTAGGGGTTATCAACTCCTGTTCCAACTTTCCTTTGGGACTAAAAACCTTATCAACATCTTGATGTACACATTAGCCCTTTGTTTTTTTTATCATTAATCATCAAAACCCACTTAGGGGGGTCAAGATGCACTTTCAATCTCCTTGTTTTTGGTGATTGATGACAACACGATTAAATCTTCGATGAAAAATTATAGGAAGTTGTTTTGGGTTCCAAGATATATCATTAGCTCCCTCCTCAAGATGTGCATTATTTAGAATTGTTTTTGAATGAAAATGCACATATCACAAAGAAAGTGAAATAGCTTCTCCTATATCTTGGAATCTGTAGGCATGCATAGTGTACAAAATAAGCATATGTTAAAGATATTATGCATGAGAGAGTTGATCATGGCAAGCGATGCACTAAGAAATGTAAGCAAGAGCAAAGATAGTGCATATGATACAAGCAGCCATGTTATCACCACAAAATAATAGTTTACAAGACATCATAAAGCACAATAAAACCAAGTCTTGTAACTCTCATAACCTCAAGCTACCCTACCATTAATTTCTTCTCACCTTTGGCATAAGAAACCAAAAAGAGATAACAAAAACCTAGAGCCAATCTACACTATGCCTCGGTAGCATCTTCGATCAGCGTGGAAGGTGGCACGAAAGCAACAGTCATAGGAGCCATGGTGTCGAAGGTTGGGGTAGAGTCCAGAGTGGTAGCATCTGGAGCAAGAGTGGCTAGAGCTAGAGGTAGAGATTGCCATCCTGGAGTGAGAGAAGCCAGAGTAAGAGCCTCAACTGGTGAACTTACAGGTCTGGAGTCAGTCTTGGTATCAAAGGAAGAAGCTGAACTAGTGGTCTTCTTTTGCTTAGAGGCTTCCTCTTCCTCGGAGGCTTTTGCTTCAAGTAATGTCATCAAGCTCTTAGCCACACACAGTTTATTCTTCTCAGCTTTGCTACTGTCTTCCCAAGCTCAACTTGCTTCTCCATGCAAAGTCTCCGAATTTCTTCAAATCAAAGGAGGGATGCAAGAACTAAGTCAAGCTTGGCAATGTTGCAGAGTTGTGTTGTCGAGAATGGAGCTGGAGCTAAAGTGGTGGCACTAGGTGCAGTGGTAGTCAGGGCCCTCAAAGGTGATTTACATGTTTGATGTTGGGCCATGATTCCTTGATAACATTTGCTTCTTTCCTCTACTTGTATGCCTCATGAATGTAAGAAGAAAAAGGAGAAGACCTCTTCTGCAACATAGAAGCATGTGGATAGCTTCATACAAATACTCCATGACATTCATCGAAGTAGTAGAGGAGGTCAATGGTATAGGGTCGGATGTTGGTAGCATCACCAACCTTGGGAGCTAGGGTGTTTCTTAAGATCTTATTGAGGGTCAAGAGCCCTAGATACAACCCCTATGTTCCCACCAAGCTTCACACCAGAGATTCCAGGTTGATAAAAGTGTGTCATATTTGAGGTGGGCTTGGATACCTCGGCATGGATGTACTCAAGCTCTTCATCTACGGGAGGAAGCCCTAGGACCTCGACAAACTTAGCAATGTGGCACTCAGCTTCTCCTCATGAGCCATCTATCTAATAGTGCGTTCTTCATTTGAATTGAAGAATACGGTGGAATAGATGTCAGATTCCAAAATTTACAATATAAAACCTTGAAGATATAAATACCTCGATAGGAGTAGAATGATATGGTCTCGAATAGCCCGAGACATAAACCTCGACCTCAAGTTGACAATTGAAGGCATTAGCCTAAGTAGAGTGATATAGTCTCCTCATTCTTTTCTTACTAGCCAGAACATCAACCCCGAACTCGTTCCAGCATTTAATGCATGGCAGGAGTAGGGTGATACAGTTCCCAAGCTCTCAGTGAAAGAGTCACTTCACAGTGATGATCACACTTGACAATTCAATATTATGAATCTCGAAACCTAACATACTCCATGTGCTTTATAATCATATACGCATGGCACGTGAGGTACATTGGAACATACAGGCGTCACGAGAGTAACTCTACAAAAGAAACTACAATAATACATATAGCTCTTAATTGAGTAAGTTTAACAACTTATTCACACAAGTGGTCACATCAGCAAGTCTCAAACACATAATGGAAAGTTCATAAGTGGCTTAGAAGCCACAAAGTATTAAAGCCAAAAGTGGCAGCAGAATAAGACAATTGGCTGCCAAACCTTGGGTAGGACCACTGCCTGGGATCCGCAACGACTACTCATCATTGGCATCCATCTCTGTAAAGAAACCATACTCAGAAGTGATGATCTCCTCTGCACAAAAAAAAATGAATGTTTGCAAGATGAGTACAAAATTACTCCACAAGACATACATGGAAATAGTAATAGATGCAATTGGTATCCACAAGGGGTAGTTGTGGGCTAATTTGCATAAATCCATTTCTTTGTATTACTCTAAGTAGATGAAGAGCGACTAACAGATCAAGTTATAAAGGATGAACTTGGGCTTCAGAGAGGAGAGGGTAATAGCTCTTCAAGTATGTAGGAAGCAAATGAGACAAAGGTTATTGGAGGATGGGAGAAGAAAGCACTATATACCCTTCATGATAAACTAGACATTTTGCACAAAAAGCATATATCGGAACATTCGATATTCAACATCAGAACATCTGATGTCTTCAAACCTAACAGCTAACTTCCTATCCATCCACGACACATCACTAAGGACAAATCAGAACTTCTGATATAATATCGGAACATTTGCCTTTCTAGAGACTCCAAAAGAGGGTGCACTTCGGACTGTTCGACCCATTGGAAGTTTCGATCACAAATACCAGAACAAACGGCCTCAATAGTGCCCCATACCCAGGTGGAATTTTTTATCACCCGGATCACATCGGATCTTCCAATTTTTTCCAGAGCACTCAAAAACAGGGGTATTCCAGAACTTCCGAAGCTATCAGAGCATCTGATATTCCAATTAGAACTTCCGATGTACCCTAATAAAAAGAGCCCTATGTGTTCGTGTTTGACGAGTATTAGACTATAGATCTCAAGACTACTAACTATGTCAACTAGGAACTACAACGCACCCCCTCTTAATAGTATGGCACACCTATTACTCAATAAAATGAGAACCGCATGCATAAGAGTAGAATTATGACATCGTCCTCTTTTCATCATTTTTAGAGGTTGCCAATGCCCGTTGAATCCTATCATAGGAACAAAGACCAATTCATATGTTTGATAAACACATTAGTCCCTTCATCGCTTGTCGTCAATCATCAAAACACTAAGGGGAGGCCTAGATGCACTTTCAATCTTCACCTTTTTGGTGATTGATGAGAACATGATTAAAGTTTACAAAATATTTATAAGAATTTGATTTTTGAATCCTAAGATATATGGTGAGCTCTCCTAAATATGTGCTTGAATTTTTGTGAGGGCTCTCCTTATATCTTAGCTTTCGTGGGGTGCATAGTGCACAAAAGCATGTGAAATTTAATCTATGCACATGTGTGATGGACAAGCATAACACAAACACATGTCATAAAGGTATGAGGTAGCATATTACATGTCCACATCCACACACCTAAGAGAAATAGAGTTTACATGCCATAGGAATCGAACAAAACAAACAAGACTTGTAACTCAAAGCAACACCTAAATGATAGAACATGGTCCTAGCTCACTAGCCTTTCTCTCCCCCTTGGCATCAAGACACCAAAAAGGAAGAAAAGAAAACTAGTGGATGCACTACTCGTCTTCCTCACCCTCCTCATCCTCTTGATATTCATTGTCGGATGGAGATAACGAGGGTGAGTCGAAGGGGTTCCCACTTCTTTTTCAGAGCTTGGGATGCATTCAGACCCTTCACCACTGTAGCTCATGTCAAGCTTCTTCATGATCTGCTTTTGTCTAAAACGATCTTCTTTTGAGACTTTCGTATCTTCTCAATCTTGACTAAGTTCTTTCAGCAAATGGTGAAGATGGCCTTAAGATATTCAAAAGTGTTTCCAACCATGCCAGTTCGAGATGTTTCCATCTTTCTCTCTCCCGGGGTCTCTTAAAGCTTCCTTAACTGATAGCCCAAATGTCTATGCTTCTTGTGAAATTTTAGACCCGTCATAGTGTCTATCAAGCATTGGATGTAGGGAGTATATCCACAACACTTCTTTGGGTCGGCACTAGAGAGACATATTTCTTCCCAAATTAAGTCAAGAACATTCATGTGGTGATTGGTGTTCCTTATGAAGCGAAGGAGGTTCAAAATATAAGCAAGAATGCTTGTGGCATCTCCTTCCTTGGGTGTCAAAGTCTTGTGGAAAATTCTATTCCAATAAGTGTAGAATAGTAGCAAGCCCTTTGTTCCTTCAATTGTGCCTATCTTCTTCTTTTCATAAATGTAGATAAGAGAGTTTGCATTGATCATTTTTTCATCATGAATCCAGCTCTTGCCATGGAGTTCATCCGCCATAAATCCCAAGATTTGGGCAAATTTGTTATATATGTGTTGATACTTTACACAATTTGACATCCAATGGATGATTTTTGCAATGTCCTTCTCGAAGTACACAGTAATTGTGCAATTAGCTCGTCACACTAATCATTTCTAAAAGCCATAGTTCTACTCAAGAGATGAAGCTCACAAGCTGCCATCACTTCATCGTAGGCTCATTTTGGCTTGCCATGTATTTTGTAACATCCCCGTTTTATATCCTGTTTTAGTGTGCATCATGTGCAATTCATATTTTGTGAGTATATGCGAAATTCTTTTCAAAAGTTAAAAAGGGGGATTTGAATTTATTTTAGAGATTAAAACAAAAACAGTAAAAGAGAAAGAAACAAATAATAACCCCCCACCCCGGGGCGAAATGGGCCTCCCAAGGCCCAAGGCCCATTTCCTTCTCTTCTTTTCCCACCCGCCGGCCTGCCTCCCTTCTTGCATTTCTGCTGGTCTATCGGCTCCCCTAGCTAGTATTACTATTAATTAGTTTTGCACGTGCAATTGCACTATGGAGTGGTCCTTTCGGCAATGAATATTGCGAAGATGGTGTACAACATAATGGTATTAATATTTGAACTGTTCAAAATAACAAATGGAATGCTCATTATTTTCTATGTACCCTCTCAATCTTGCAAAACAAATCGTAGAGGATATCTAAAACAAGGCAAAAGATGTGCATAAATGATGGAACAAAAAACACCCATCGAAATCCATGTACACTATTTTCACACGAAGATCTGTAGCTAATGTATCCATGGATCGTTTCCCCTGCAGTACCGCAGCTGCAGAGACACCTGCCGCTCCATCTGTATGTGCTTGTAGAAGTTGGCGATGAACTGCTCCGCGCGCCGGTCGATATCCTCGTCCCCCAGCGGCGACGACTCGCCGACCGACGATGACGACCTCGAGAACTCCGACGCCGCCGCGCTGCTCGTCCGCGACACGCTCGTTGACCTGAGGCTCGCCGTCCTGGACGGCCCATCTGCTGACCCGGCGCCGGCCGGCGACACGAGGCTGCCGTCCTCCACGTCGAGCAGGCTCGGCCGCCGCGAGCTGAAGCTCATGAGGCGGCGCGGCGTCGACGTCGCGCAGGCGGCGCCTGCTGCACGGTTCCCGGCGATGGAGGAGAGGATCCACCGCGTCGCGCTGAAGGAGAGCAGGAACCGAACCTTCTTCACCGCCGTCCGGAGGCTCCCGAGGAGCGAGGTCGCCGGCCGCTTCTCAGACTCCATGGATGCCCAGTTCAAGAACGCACCTTTTTCTTCTTGTCGAGGTTTCGGAATCGCAAGTCGTAGCGAGTAAGCAATGCGAGCGAGACGAAGAGTCGGTTAATGTCGAGGTGCAAAGAGGCTCTTTTTTTGGTTTCTTGAGTGCACGCACGAGTATATGTAGTGACAGACGTGGAAATGTCTTGTGTACGTTAGCCAGTGCAGGAAGCTACTCGGTTTTAAGAAACTGCAAGGAATGTATCCACACATTACGGAGTAGCATATCTGTACATGCATACACCGATAGACGCACTACGGCAGCACGCAGCGGCGACCAACGCGTAGTATTCAAGCTCGTGACCGACCTGACGAGCAGCAGAGCAATCATTGCTGACATCAAAAGGAATTGCAACCGTATTTGACAATGTTTTCTGAGGTATGACAATGTGATCCCGGTCAAAATATAGTTGTAGGACCCACGGACCAGTTGGCCAGAAATTGGCGGTTGCTGTTGGTTTCCCATGTTACTCTCACATAGTCACATGCGTGTAATGTGTTGGACCTCGATGTTCAAGCACGAATGGACGATGGATGGTAGATGCGGCGTGCTGGAGGAGGGGTTTGCACGGAGTCGGCTAGACGGCAACGGAAAACAACGGATCAAGTCAAAGATTGCCGCTCGATCGGCGCCACGACGATTTGTCCGGCCTGTTGTCCGGATAAAAGATACTTCGGCGCCAAGGCTTGGTGCTTGTGGAATTCCGGTGATAACGTATGACCCGATCAATCGATCTGATGGATGGATTAAGGCGTTTGCCGGTCCTGGTCATGCGTACCGATCGGGTGGCCACTCACCATCGGGTTGCACGTACGGGCAGGCCGCCCCGGCCCCGTACGGGCATAGAGCTACCGTCGATTAGTCTAGTCAATACAATGCGTTCGATTTGTCCCTTATTTCGTGAAACCAGCTAAAGCCTGTTTGTACTTTGTATCTAGTGGAATCTTAATATGAGAAAATTTAACTAGCACACGTGTGTTAGTTAGTCTTACAGTACGGCTTAAAAATTTTCACTGTAGCGACGGTATTCTACATGCAAAATAGCAAGAGAACAAATTTACTGTCATCAGCAAGTGCATACAAATAACAACAAACAAAATTACTGACATTAGCGAGATTTCCTCAATTTTAAAATTTTAAAATGTTTTATCTCTCAAACCGTTAATCCGATTCATGATCCATTTTCATGGTTAGGTTCATCTCGACGATGGTTGAAGATCTCATTTGAATATGTTTTAACATTTTTTTTGGTACTACTAGTTACCAGGCAGTAATACGCCAGTTACCAGCCTATTGTAAGCAGTTACTTATGGTAATTACATCAGTACATGGTGGTAATTATGAATTATAAGCATGGTAACTGATGTTGTAAAAAAATATCGCCGAAACATATCAATATGGGATCTAGTTTTGAAGTTCTTCTCGTGAGGAACCTAATGGTGAAAACGGATCTCAAATCAGATAAATAGTTGAGAGAAAAAAATATTTTGAATTTCTAGAATTAGAAGAATCTTAATTATGTCAGCATTTTCTACTCTCAAAGAACAATAATACATGCATGTAAGGAGGCGACGTACCGTATGATTAAGAGGTGCACGAGGTCGCCACCTAGTAAAGCCCTCTTAATATAATTTACAAATAATACGCGGCTAATAAGCCGGCATTAGCAGCCTTAGTATTATAGGGGAAGCAAATTAAATAACAGTTGAAACATGCATCCTGCATAATGTGTTCGAGTTAAGGAGTGTTGGATTATTGAAGTACTCTCTCCGTACACAATGTAAGGTGTGCACGGAATTTAAGGTCTAATTTTGATCAACATTTCAACTAATAATATTAAATTATATAATACAAAAGTGATATCATTGAAAATATGTTTGAATATGAATCTAATGATACCACTACTATGTCATATAAGTCAATAGTATTAGTTTAATTGTTGGTCAAAATTAGACCTTAAATTCCATGCACGCCTTACATTTATGGACGGAGGGAGTAATTAAGTACTCGAGACAAATTAATTGAGGTGTAGCTTTGATTTGGCCGTTAGGCTGATAGCATCTAGAGATAACGGGTTAGGATGAAGCAACGTGTTGCTAATTAAGCTAATTAAAGGTGAGTACAAGTTCCATTTATTTTCCTTTCCTTGCATAAGTCGTACGACATGTGTGAACTTTATAAAACTAAATACGGGGTGGCATGTATGCATGTAAAGTTGTATTTGCCGAAATTGATAGACAGTATAATTTTATTTTTTGAAACGAGATAAAAGATTTACCTTTTTATATTAGTGTAAAAAGGGTAGACATGAATTTGGCCGAGGCCAAAAGATAAAAATTCCAAAAAATCTGGGGTAAATTAAGATGTGATCTCCTCTAGGCGCTTGACACCGGCCATGGCCCACACCCTCCCCTCATCTTTGAATTTTTGGAAAACGACCATCAACAAAGAGGATTTATTGTTGAAAACCCTTGCATTCCTCTCCTTCTAGATTTCCCACGTGATTAGCATTATTGCCGGCCGCAATCTCTTCTTGGGTGCACCACCCAAACTGGACATGGTCTCCTAGTATTGCAACATGGTTTGGCGGCTGAAGCCCAGGTCCTAAAGGAGGTTGGAGTAGGAGAGCCAACCGGCGCCAGCCATAGAATGTCAGCATTCGAAGAGGAGGTGCCTGGCTGTTTCCTAGGTTGACTTGCAAAGGAGGTGATGCAGCCAACCCATGAACCTTAAGTCGACCCGAGGTCCACAGCCTATTCTGCACTGCCAGCCAGGAAAAAAAGCGGTATTTTTGGGGAGCTCAAGCACGCCAAACCACGTAGCGAAAGGTGCACGGAATGGACCCAAGGAACCGCGCCCTGTAGACTGAACCGTGGAGTAAGTACCGTTGGGAGATAAGAACCAAGTGAGACTATAAGCAGTTCCTGGGATGAGTTGCTGGCCTTGAAGTAGCCCCCATAGGCAGACGAATTCGGCGATATGCTCCCCAGTGAAGAGGTCCAGGTACAAGTCAAGCATCCGTCTGCCATCATGCAATGCGTCATATACCAATCTATTCTTCCTTTTTGAAAAGGCAAAGAGGCTTGTTGCGATGGATTTTGGTTGGGCCTCATCCACCATGTCGACCACCAAAAGATAGCCTTCATCCCATCGCCGATAGTGATGCGAGTGGCAGCATTGAAAAGTTGTCTATTGGCCCATCGCAGGGGGTTTCCAAGCCCACCTAGGGCCTGTTAGGGGCGGCCCACTTGTTTCAAAACTAGAATAGCCCGAGGGCCTTGGCGAATTTCTCCAAATTTAGGACCCTCAGACCCCCCTAACGCCTTTAGCCTACAAACCTTTAGCCAGTCCACATTGTAGTGTCCACCATTAATAGTCACTCTGAAAGTGCATCTTGGTCCCCTAAGTGGGTTTTAGTGATTAATGACAAAACGATTAAGGAACTACTGTGTTTATCAAGATGTTGATTAGGTATTTAGTCCTTAAGGAATGTTGGAACAGGCATTGACGATTCCTAAAAAGATTGAAAAGAGAAGGCATGAAATCAAAAAGGTTAAGGACATGTTCTAGTCCTTTTAGTGATGTAATGATCACATTGAGTATAGGATAGCTGTACTATAAAGGGAGAGCTAGCGAATAACATGGAAGGAGATAACTTGCTAAGTGCTCAAAAGAAATCCATTCTAAAAGTCTTTGAAAAACTCTCTACGCCAAACTTCAGTGTTTATCCGGAATGTCCGGATCAGTTGGCCGAAATGTTCGAGTGTGTGAGATTAGGCTCCAGTGCGCCAAGGGTTGACCTGGACCCTCCGAGTGAGCTTTGTCTAGAGTATTCAAAACCTTTCAGAGCTTCTGTCCAGTTGAGTTCCTGCTGTCTGGATCTTCCGAGTGAAGTTTATCCAAACACTCGAAGTGAAGACAGAGCTTCATGTCCACAAATCGTTTTTCACCCGGACCTTCCAAATGAAGGTCATCCATACTATCCATACTCCACACAATAACTTTGCACAAAGTGTTTCATGTTATTCAAAACTTTCGAGTGAGGTTTGTAGGACACTTCACGTGACGACAAAGCTTCTGTACCGAAGCACTAGCTTCGTCCGAACCTTCCGAAGGAAGTTCTAGCCTGTGTCCTAGTGTTTTCTTTCGTTCGGATCTTCATGGTCTACCACCACCGAGGAAACCAAGTTGGCTTCATTTTTGCCTATCTAGAACTTCTGAATGAAGATTTCTCAGAACCTCCAAGTTAATTTGTGTTTCGGGACAAAAGTGTTGTTTCTGTTCAGAACCCCCGAGAGTCTTCGATTCGGATCCCTCAAGGTCTTAGATTTTTTTTGACATTTTGAACTGTCCGATATGTCCGATTTGCTCCCTACGAGCAGCGCTTTTCTCCCAAACTAGTTTTTGTGTTCGAATCCTGCAACCTCCGAGCGAGGTTGTTTAGAACCTCCGGGCAAGGTTTTTTTGTGATTTACGGCTATATTTTCTAGGGCAGCTGTTAGAACACTGCAATTATAACCCACTCATATGTAATGCATAGACTAAATACTCGTAAAATTTCCCAACATATTATACATATACAGACGTAGGTATCCATCACCGTTGGACAATCCAACGCCGAGCCAACATCTCATATGCACCTCAGGCATATGTGTCACCATTGGACAAGCAGGGGAAAGACATACCATCACAACAAGAGCTAAATGCAATTCCAAAGTCCCCTAAGGACTTAGTGTCATTCTCATGCTTAGTAAACTTAATGGTTTCGGAGGGGCCCAACGATTGTACCCTTACCCTAATCTAGCCCTAAGGCTAGTGGGTCACTCTAAACCCAGTACAACTGCATACACCCTGTCTAGCCAGCCATCGCATCACAGCTAGGGGGTCACTCAACCGAAGACCATCCTGCTTATCAACTCGAGAGAACAACTCTAACTCTTACGGCTACCCTCATACACTTCAAAGGCATACACGCATGATGTATGGAGTGTCACAATAACAACTTGCATATCACAACAAAACTATAAAGAAAAGAGCTACAAGATACATCTATCACACCCCATACACAAAGTAGTTAAGTAGATTACATCGAATGCGGCCCGAAGATCGTTCACATCAAAGTAAAGTATGGATTAGCAGCGGAAAATCAACACAAAAAGCCAGAGATGGCATCCAAAACCATCTACAAAATCCATACATCACCCATATTTGACCAAGACTGACAAACTTTGCAACTAAACAACAAAATCAACATGATCAGAATAATAGTGATCTTCTATACTAGGATCACCTGCATGGAATGGAATTCCAATGAGTACTTTTGTACTCACAAGATGCTAGTAAGCTCATTCCAAATAATTAAGCATGACATGGAATAATAAATGAATATACCAACAATTCATCTCAAGGTAAGCATAGTATAATATGTTTTTTAAAATCAAGCTAACCACTTGTTAAGCATTCCATTTTGATCCATTCTCAGATCTGAACATATGTGAACAACCATCACAAACCTAGATCCTCGATTGACCATGCTGTCGACCTCACCTTATTGCCCTCTTTCTTATTACGAAAGTTTTCCCTCCTCTCGTTCTCATCTATTCGAAACACCATCGTCGCTGCTCACATTCCAGCCAGCAAGCTTTACCACCATCCCCTCGACCTTCCCCATTGATCAAATGGTCCTGAGAAGCCCTAGAACCCCATATCCGCCATCGTCTTCATCCGCTCCACTCAACTTCTGCCTCCACTATTGTTAGGCCTTTCTGGTGAGCCCCTAGTCCTTCTCTTTGGTTCCTTTCACCCTAACATGGTGTAGACTCCTCCCTACCTTCTGCAAGAGCTCGGAGCATCCGAAGCATCGTCACCACGAAGCCTCTACTCTGCTATCCACCCTCGCTGTTGCAACCACCTCTCCTAAGCTCCTCCAACTGTGCCAAGCCCTCTGTTGAGCTTCCGGTGAGCCACTGAGGTAGTTATGTACATTTTCTAGCATGCGCATGTCCTCTAACCCCCTCTGTATTGAGCATCACCGTGTTGGCCTACCTTGGGTGGCCGTCGACAATCCACTGGCAACCCAAGGACCGTGCACCACCATAGTTGCACATGGAACACACTATAGCGTGAACGCACATGGTGAGCCACCGGCAGAGCCACTGACACGTGTGTCTTGCCTGTCAGAACAGTTTAAAACCATTAACCCTTGGATTAAACTCTTAATGAGTCTATGACATGTGGGCCCAACCTTTTTAATTAAATGAACCAATAACTTAACACTCAAGTCATTGCATGTGGACCTGACTTAATAAACATGTACTTAATTCACTTACATGACTACGAGTCACTGACTTGTGAGCGCAATGGCCATTTTGACCGGTCAGAGACAACCTGGTTTCCTCTGACCTCTAGTCCCTACTTTCATTGACTATGGCTAGTTTCCAGTGAGTAACAAAAGTGTTTCCTATTTAATTAAATCAAAATCATTTCTCTAGAATTAGAGAAACCATTTTAAATGGTTTAATCTTAGATAGTTCATAACTAATTCATATTAAGTTAGGAAAATATGAATAATATACCAAAATGTTCAAAAAAATAAATATTATCTATTTATATATGTTAATACATGTTCAAATAGTAGGAAAAATCAAAATTACTAAAAATGTGAATCTAGTTATTTCTATCTAGATAGAGATTCGTAAGCATTTCAGCTCTGATTAAATTGATTCCACTTGCATTAGTTTTTAATGGGAAAGTACTATGCCATGACACTAATTTCATATCATAATCGTGCTAATATATTTTTAGTAGTAGTAATTACTATCATATTTTTTTAGTGTTTCTGCTTCTTCTCAATAGACTATTGGGAAGTAATTGAAGAACTTGATTAATAATCATTGGGCTTAGTTGAGAAGTCATGGTTGGAAAAATGGTGGGTTCTAGTGTCTTCCCGCAAGGCTAGTTCCCGATGTATATTGACCCAAGATTTGCATACTTCTACATGAGTGGTATAATCGAACCACTCATGACTTAATCATTTTCTTAGGCTTAGTATATGAGTTGCTTTAGTTTGCCATTTTCATTTGCAGTGTGGGTGAAAACTGTTGATGTGGCATCTCAATATAAGGGTGGGGTGGACACATAGTCTTGGGAAGACTGAGGTTGTACCTCAATTCACAACATATTGGACCATGTTAGAGTTAATCTCCAGACTAGTGTACAAGGACTGCCCATAAGGGTGGCTCATAGCTATGTTGAATGCATTATAAAAGTCATGTTCGATTACCCTCCATTGTTAAACCTCATGAAGTGTACTAATTGCATGGCATCAAGAGTTGGTCGATATGTGTAGGTAAAGATGTACACCTCTACAGGGTTAGAACTACTCGAGTAGCCATGTTAGGGGTTACGAAAAATTTGGTGATTACCTACGTCAAATTAGACAACGTCAATGTTACTATAAATTTTCCATTGAGAGAAGTATGTGACTGCTTCCTCATGAGTGGTTTGAGGAACAGTCGAGGCAGAGTCATGAGTTGATGATGATGAAAGGAATAGATTAGTTTTGAAGAATGCTTGCTTACCCTCTTATGACATGATCTGTAGTCGCTTTTTATCTATCTAGAGTAATGAAAAGTAAAACTTGGATTTATGCAATTAGTCCATAAAAAGCCTCTATCGACACATGATACATCTATTACTACTTTCCCTATAAGTCGTACGGAGTATCTTTGTACTCACCTTGCATCGTTGACATTTGTGCAGAGGAAATCATGCCTTAGGATGGTTATTTTATAGAGATCAACGCCAATGATGAGTAATCATTGGGGGTCCCAGGCAGTGGTCTGGACCACGGCTTGGCAACCCCTTTTTGTTTTGTTCTGTTGCCATGTTTCGCTTCACTACCTTGCAGTTGTCTAAGTCACCTACAACTTTTCACTATGCATTTATTACTTTGTCATGTGACCGCTTATGTGAATAAGTTGTTAAACTTAGTCGTTTGAGAGGTGTGCGTATTATTGTAGTTTCTATTGTAGAGTAACTGTTGTGATACCTGTTTGTTCCAACATACCTCATGTGCTCTATGATTATAAAGCACATGAAGTGTGTAGGGCATTGGAATTCATGATATGGAATTGTCGAGTGTAATCATCATTGTGAAGCAACTCTTTCGCTAAGAGCTTGGGAGCTATATCACCCTACTCCACCATGCATTAAGTTGTCGCGGCAAGTTCGGGGTTGATGTTCCGACTCAGTTAGAAAGAGTGAGGAGACTATACCACCCTACTCAATTTTATGCATTCATTTGCTGGATATGAGGTCGCGGGTGATGTCTCGGGCTATTTGAGGCCATATCACTACTCCTATCAAGGTATTTATATCTTAATGGTTGAGGTCGGGATTGACGTGCTGACTTGTGTGATGATTCCATTTGGCATTTTATATTGTAAATTCTAGGTCCCAACATGAAACCTTTGGATAGCTTGGCCAAAGGCACCTAGGCCCCCCTTCTTTTCGGCTTTTGGGCTGGCTTATGGCCTAGGAAGCCACAAGCTGAAAAGAAGGGCTTGCGGTGGGTTTAAGCCCCTTCAAATTCCTGTTGACACTAAGATGCTAGTTCTCCCCGGCTTCCCGAGCTTATGCTCTACGCATTGTGAAATTACCCTCCGAGTTGGTCACAAAATTACGGAAAAATGCCACTGAGTGCCTCAACCGCCCCCACCCACAGTCCCCAGCACAGACCACCCCGCAACCTCCACCACTTTGCCAACATTATCACCAAGTCATGTTGCATCCATCCTATCGACGATCGGTAAACCGTCGATCTTATGTAATACATGGAGGAAAGAGAGAAGGGGATCATATCGGGAAGCTGACCACGAATCGGGCCACTAGCCACAAGGCTTTATACAGGTTTAGGCCTCCCTTAGGATGATAACCCTACATCCTATTAGTTTATATTGATCTCGAGACAGAGTACAAGCGGAGTGTCTAGTCCTAGATGGGATCTACAACTAGTAGGAGGTGGTTGTCGAGGCTGATCCTCGCTTCTACTTGCTCGAAAGTCAATTGATCTTGAAATGCTTGTAGTGCTTGTAAGAGATATCTTCTCTTGTAGAGTTTATTGAACTTCTCTTCTCCGAAGGCCCTCGGGTTCCTTTTATAGAGGGTATACCATATCGTATGAGATATGGACTCGTCTCCGAATAGGATTCCACTTTCCTTAAACATCGGGATTGCCTACCTAGTTTAAGGAGTCCCAGATACCCACGGGTGGTGTCCTTATCGACCTAGAGTCCTTCTCTAGAGTACATACCTTCCCGGGTAGGTAGGATACTCCTATGTCATGGTGTATTCATACACAGATACTGTCGTTGTATACAGTTGTTTTTCACTACTCATCATCACATCCCTATTCCTGGCACTATGATTCGTACATGGGAGACGTCGTGATAATCAGTGGACCGAATCTTAGTCTTCTGCCCACTTCTCGATCACCATCATTCTTACCCTCGATGACCACGTGGTTAAACTCCTTGTGCTTTCTTCTTTCTCACCTTGCAATTCTCCCTCCTTCTCTCTCCTTCGTTTATTTGAAACACAAATGCCATCTAGAGCAGCACCGTGAGCACCTCGATGTTAATGACATGGCCACTGACCTCCCCACCATGCACCACCTTGCCGAGGAGGATCACCGTCATCCACAACCTCTTTCCACTGAAGGGATTGGACCAAGGCATTGTGAATTGGCCGATCCACAGTCGTCTTCTTCCTCTCTGGTGGATCACCGCCGCCAGCCTCACCGAGCTTCTTTGGTGAGCCCCCATCATTTTCTTATAGCTCCATCCCTCTCTGGCATCCTCCTAAGCCTTTTTCCTCTCTCGATCATAGTTTGGAATGCTCAGAACATCACCACGGCGAAACTCTGCTCTGCCATCCACCATCACCATTGTAGACGACCTTCTCGAGCTCTTTAGATCACCCTTGACCCTGTGCCGAGCTTCTAGTGAGCTCTTGCACCATTTTCACACTTCCCCAAGCATTCTTGTGTCCTCGGCAAGCTTTCCTGATGAGCACCGTCGTGCCGAGTTGCCTAGGGTCACCGCTGGAGATGTTCTGGCGACCCTAGGGCTTCGCACGACCACGGTTGCTTGCGGTGTGGTGCCAAGAAACGAACGCGTGCACATGTTGGTCCTGGAACCCATCGTAGAAAAACGCATGCCACACAGGCGTGCGCGTGCGAGCTCTCCTGTGTTGAGCCGCTAGTGTTTCCCTCTCACCCGAGGTTCTTTGGAATGCGATATCTTAAGCATCTGAACTCCAATTAACTTAATTCCACTTGTATTAGTCTTTGTTTTGAGAGTACTATGTCTTGCCATGCATTCCATGTCATAATCATGCTGATGAATTTTTAGTAGTAGTAATTACTATTATATTGTTTTTCTGGTGTTTATGCTTCTTCTTCATAGCAACAGAAAGTCATGACGTAATTGACCTCGAGTACGAGCAATGCCCTGTTCTAGAGTAGCAAGGCAACCAATGCCCTCTTTTGAACATATTGATATCACCTATTATTTTCAAACTTACTAATATGTTCAACTTTATATTGCATGCATTCAACTTCTACTTTGACGATAGATAGTTAAATTCCTATTCTTTGCATGGAACTGCGTTGTAACCTAGCATGCACTACAGCAGAGTGGGTCAGCACTGACGGTCGCTTAACCCCCTCTACTGACGGATAGGGGGCCCGTCACCCTGGAAATGTCAGTGGAGGGGGTCACACCACTGACGGGCGGCCTGACCGTCAGTAGTGTTCATTACTACTGACGGGTTTGACTTGTCCGTCAGAGGAGACCCATCGTGGGAGGCTCCTGGTTGTGGTACTACTGACGGTCGTGTCATAGGTGCCCGTCAGTAGAGGTAATATTATACTGACGGGCATGTAATAAGGGCCCGTCAGTAGAGGCTTGTGTAACTACTAACTAAAAAGGCTTTGTGATACCTCATAATCACAGTTAGATCATTTATAATCACAGGCTATAGCAATTACATTATTCATAATCACAGGCTATAGCAACTATTCATTCACATAGTCAAATCTCATAATCACATAACACATTCGTAATCACATATATAATACGTACACTTCACCTCTATCACAAGTATAAAATAATTATTCTTCAATTACGGAAACAACGAATCTATTGATGCCCGCTTAAGCTTGGCTTCAGAAATTGGGGGCCGGCGTAGAATTCACCCATTGGATTGATGACTTCAAGGTTGATGACTTTGGCGAAGACTTTTTGGATGCGGGCAAAGTCCTGACGCCAGTCGTACAAGTGACTTCCCAGCTCGCTCTAAGCCTTCAGTTCTTTCATATCTTTCCAATGCATGTTCTTATACCGGACAAAGCAATCCATATGGGCGCAGGTGTAGTACCCACATGTCACGCTATTTTCTGGCTGAACTCTGCAAGAGAACTTGTAATGGTGTACCATTTTTGTCGCCTTTGCAGGTATTTTAGTATGCCCCGAGAACTTGGCTTTGAAAAAAGTTGTATCCAAAATCTTAGTGATATTGCTGAAGTTCGATGTCTTTTTTGCTGAGGAGTCAAAGTAAAATGCCTTGGCCCAGCTTGGAACGATCACAATGAGGACCCAGTGGTCACTGCGTAAATGTGAATAAATGAACATAAGCAGGCGGAGATACGTATGTAAAAAACAAAAAAAATCTCCACGGTGCTAAGTTTAGCACTTACGGAGGGTTGTAGGGGGCTAGTATGTACTCCTTGTCCTTATGAACCACGAATGCATGCGACAGGTATTCTTCAAGAAAGACTCGACCGTCCGAAGTCACGGCATAGCCTTCGTTCATGCATATCGGATCGATTATGCCAATATTGGAGTCGCGTAGACATCTGCACTCTTGGGCTTGGTAGAGAGCCCATAGCCTGACCATCGTGGTGTCGAGCCTATAGAGGTTGTACATGTTGAAGAGGTCTTCAAAGTTGATGTCGAAGGTGTCTTGGTCATTTTGCATGAAGAAATTGTATTCCCTTGGCACCTTCACCTTCCAATATTGGCATAATGTATCAGGATCTCTGAACATCTTTAGGTAATCTTCATGCAGCGCCTTCATGTCCTCCGAAAGATTGTCCAGCTCATCCTGCGGGAGCAAGTCCTGACCTGGATAGTAAACCTCTAGCCAGAGACACATGCTCCGTGTAGATAATTTGGATGACGATATTGAGAAGGATAAGGATTTCTGCATCTGCTCCTTTCTTTCCTTCTCACCGGTGCCGGCCCGTCTCTTTTTGCTTTTCTTCCTCTTCTGTAGCGGCTCCGGACTCTTGCCTGCCGCCATCGCTGCTTCCAGCGTTCCAGCTAGTGTGGGGGGAGAGATAATATTCCCCCTGCGTTGATCCAGGGGGTCGCCTTGAACCTCGGAGGGCCTTTCCGACACTTCCGGGGACCGCAAAATCGATGACATGTGCTGATCCCCGACAAGATGGTCTTCCAGGTCTTTAAAGGACGGAGGTGATTGGCTGAGCCCCAATGGAGATCGTCCGATTGATGGAGAGGGGTTGTTGGACGAGGGGGCTGTGCGAGGAGAGGCCGCCACGGATATAGTAATCTGGCTCTTCGGCCACTGGATGAAGTAGTTCTTGCACTGCCCTAACTTGGTAAGTTCTGCTTCGGGGGGGACAGGGACTAACACCTCATTGTAGTCATTGAGGACGAGATCCACCTGCACCTTCGCATGGTGCTCCCGCATAGGAACACAGTGCAGGATTGCCTCCTCCGGTGTTGGGAAAACCTGGCCGTGCGCAACCTAGACCTTCATGCCAGGAATTTGCACCGTGAGCGTGCATCTAGTGGCCTCCTGCGAAACAGAGGATAGATGTGCCATCCTCATTAGAGTTAGCACAATGAAATCATCTTTTACTACAATGACTCGTTTAGCGGACGAAACTTACGGTGATGCTGTCGACGGGATTCACCGAGTCGGGGCCGCCGTCCGAGCCTCCATATAGAATGTGTATCCATTGAGCCTCCGTATAGAATTGTATCCGTTGATATCATATGCTTGAAATGTCAGGACCTTGCTCGCAGGTTCTTGCGACAACATTTTTACCGTTTCTTCTTCCAAATTTGTCGGAGGCCTTTCATACCAGTAGTTCTTTAGCCATTTTGCAAACTTTGCATTGTGCTTTTTCGAGAGCCACGCTTCTCCCTTCTTCGGGTTTTCTTTTTAAGCTTGACCATGTGCATCCAAAGATAGGGATGCACCACCGTCAGGTGTTGCAACACCACGAGATGTGCTCTGTCATAGTCACCTGATCTATTCGGTACTGAATTATAGACATGTAAAGGCTTTTGTCCGCGTGCATGGCCTTCACCATCGAGCCTACCCGTGTGCCGTGAAACAGGGACACCTATAGAATTTTGATCAGCCAAGTAATCAGTGCAGAACTTGACACACTCTTCGGCAACATAGCCTTGGATGATGCTACCTTCCGATTGTGACCTGTTACGAACGTAGCGCTTCACAACCCCATTGTACCTTTCCAATGGGTACATGTTGTGTACGAACATGGGACCTAGGTCCAGTATCTCCGGGACGATATGGATCATGAGATGTATCATGATATCGAAGAATGCTGGAGGGAAGTACATCTCAAGTTCGCATAGTATGACAATGATCTCATCCTGCAGTTTATGGCAACGCGTAACAGAGATCGACTTCTGAGATATCATGTTGAAAAAGTTACAAAGATTCAAGATTGTCTTGCGGACCTCTGGCTCCATGAGATCTCTAATTGCAACAGGAAATATCTGCGTGATCATCACATGATAGTCATGAGACTTCATACCAATTACTCGGCGAGTCTTCATGTCAACTATTCTCCCGATGTTTGCCGAGTAACCGGAAGAAAGTTTGACACCTTGGAGGCACTCCAAAAAGCTAACGATCTCTTTTTTGCTGAGAGTGTAACAAGCAGCGGGACAGTCCGTCTTGATTCTGACTGCACCCGTCCCCAACTTGGTCGTTCGCTTGGTTGCCCACAGCTTCTTTCTTATACCCAAGAATTCCATGTCAGCTCGTGCCTTCGGTCCATCTTTTGTCTTTTCTAACATGTTAAGCAGGATACCAAGCAAGCTTTCGCACACATTTTTTTCAACATGCATGATGTCTATGCTGTGACATGTGCTTAGGAATCTCCAGTAAGGCAAATCCCAGAATATGGATTTCCTTTCCCAAACGCCGTCCTGCATGGGAACAGACGGTTGTGTCTTACCCGGCGTAACAGGGGGCATTGTGTTCACGATGTCATAGATTTCTACCCGGTCTTCTCCCGAGGCGCCAAACGGACCTCAACAGTATTGTCAAACAATTCCTTCTCTTGCCTCCATGGGTCGTTCTGTTTCAGCCACCTTCGGTGGCCCATGAACACGATTTTTTGGATCCCTTTAAGTGTAAAATTGTAGTAGACTCCAAACACTTCACACATCCTTTGTACCCATTAACACACTGGCAGGATTGATATCCGTATGCGGGATAGTCTTGGACCGTCGTGAACAACGGCACTTTTAGATTGAAGTATTCTTCTTCGTATGCGTCCCGGACCTGGGCCCCTGGTTCCCACAGTGTAGCTAGTTCTTCAAACAATAATTATTGATACATGTTCAGATCGTTCCCAGGTTGCTTTGGCCCTTGTATGAGAATAAAGAGGTGTATATACTTTCGCTTCATGCACAGCCATGGAGGAAGGTTGTACATCCATAGAACCACGGACCAAGTGCTGTGTCTGCTGCTCATGTTGCCGAATGGATTGATCCCGTCCGTACTCATACCAAACCTGATATTCCTCGGATCTTTTCCAAAATCATCGTATTGGGCGTCGATTGCCCTCCAATGCGAAGCATCGGCAGGGTGTCTCATCACTCCATCATCAGTTTTTCACCCCTCGGCATGCCAACGTATCAGCTTTGCCTCCTTCTTGTTAGCGAATAAATGATTTAAACGGGGAAG
The DNA here is from genome assembly GCA_019208055.1 of Stipa capillata. Lineage (NCBI taxonomy): Eukaryota > Viridiplantae > Streptophyta > Magnoliopsida > Poales > Poaceae > Stipa > Stipa capillata. The sequence goes on from JAGXJF010003910.1 coordinate 78,452, forward strand.
GACCGGCAGATACCATACAGCCTTTGCTGGAGCGCCACTCGTCACTGGGCCCTCATCATCGGCTTGGTTTCTACCCCTCTTGAATCTGGATGTGTTGCACGTAGGACACTTGTACAGCTTCTCGTGCTCCTTGCGGTAAATAAAGTAGTCATTTGGACACGCATGGAACCTCTGCACCTCTAACCTAAGAGGGCAGATAACCTTCTTGGCTTCATCGGTGCTCGTAGGCAGCAAATTGTTTTTCAGAAAAACTTTTACAAGAAAAGCCAATATCTCATCGAAGCCTTCGTCCGGACAGTTGTGGGCTGCCTTGATCCTTAGAAGTTCCAGCGTGACTGACAGACGCGTGTGTTCTGGATCGGAACCGGTATACAACAGGGTTTGTGAGTCTTCAACTAGTCTCGTGAACTTAGCAGCCTCTCTTTAATTCTCAGGATCTAGCACTACCTGCTCCACCATGTGAACGTCCTGCACCATATCAGCCAAATTGTTCCCCGTTTCTTCTTTGGGGTCAGATTCGAAACTCCCCTCGTCTTCTTCGTCCTCTCCATGTTCGGCATCTTGCTGTAACACTTGATCTTCCTCCTCCTCACCGTGACATATCCAACGTGTATAACCTGGCATGAAATCCTTAAGCGTCAGGTGTACCGTCACCCTCCCTCTCGTATCGAACATTACCAAATTTTTGCAATCGCAACACGGACAACAAATCTCCGTGCCACCTTTTCTTCTCGTATCTTGCTCAGCGACATCAAGAAACTCATTCAAAGCCATAGCCCAACTCTCTGTCGCCCGGTTGTCGTACATCCAACTGCGATCCATCGATCGATCCCTATGACACGAAACTAATCAGTTCAAAAAAATAAACACTAGGCCTCGGCGAGCGTATCTCATTCATCCAAATTAAGAGAGTATTATTACCGAGCGCTAGCGATCTTTTCGATGAGTGAATGGAACTTCAGGGAGGGAAGAGAGATCTATGGAGAGAGTGAGAGGAGGAGGGAGAGATGAGAGATTTTGTTAGGTTCAAAAGAGAGATCTAGAGATGGGTGAAGAAATCTAGAAGAAATGGGAGGGTTTGGGAAATAAAAGAGATCTAGCTAGATCTCTAGATCTAGATCTAGTGTGGGAAGGAAGAAAGGAGGGAGAGGAGGAAGGGGTTGGGGAGATGGGAGGGTTTGAAGGTGGGGTGGGGGCGGCGGCGGCGGCGCAGCGGGGTCGTGGGTGTGGGGGCGCTCACTGCTGGCCAGTGGGTGGGCGAGCACTGGCCAAAAGCGAGCGCCGCCTCTGGTTTATATAGGAACTTTACCACTGACGGGCGCCCGAAAAAGGAACGTTAGTGATACGCCCGTCATCCCGTGAACAAACAACGCTGACGGACACGTGATTTGCCTGTCAGTAGAGACCCAGTCACCACTGACGGACGCTTAAAGGCAGCCCGTCAGCGGAGAGGTCACGTCATCTATACCGATTTCTGGCACCACGGTTTCATCTTCGCTGACGGGCGACATATGGGCCCGTTAGTGGAGGTCCTCACCGGAGACCTGGCAGACTCCTCCACTGACGGGCTCATACGTGTCTGTCAGCGGTTATCACCTCCAACGACGGTCCTTTCGGTGCCCGTCAGTGGAGGTCCTTCAGCAGAGGGTCAATCTACAGTAGTGATGATTAAGATCTAGTCAAGTGTTTAGCAATCAGTTATCTTATTATGACATGCTTAGCCATGCTTAGACCCATCGAGTCATGATCCTTCGTTAGGTCTGATGAATTAGTATATCATGGGTGGGTTATCTCTGATGATTCTTAGAAACTGCTGGGAAGTAACTAGAGAACTTGACTAATAACAATTGGGCTTAGATGAGAGGCCATGTTTGGGAACACGGTGGGTTGTCTCTTCTTCTCGCAAGGCCGGTTTCCGATGTACATTGACCCAAGATTTGCGTATTTCTACACGGGTGGTATAATGGAACCACTCACGACTAAATAATTTTCCTAGGCCTAGTATAAGTGCTGCTTTACTTCGTTGTTTCCATTTGTAGTGTGAGTGAAAAAACATATGATATGATGTGCCATCTTAATATAAGGGTGGGGTGGACACACGGTCTTGGGAAGACTAGGAATGTACCTCGATTCACAACTTATGGGACCTTGTGAGAGTTAACGACTAGACTAATGTACACAGACTGGCCCATATGGGTGGCTAATAGCTAAGTCGAAAGCATCGTAATGGTTGCATTCAATCAACTTCCGACGCTTTTGATGCAAAACTTTGAATTTTAAACTTGTCTATAAGCTAGTGGCCTCTCAACAATTAACATTTATGAAGCTTATATGCTAGGAGACTTTTTGATTCATTGTACTACATATGCTTCAATGTCCGCATTTAGGTTATCTATTTTCACTTTATAAACATAAGGATCATGTTCATCAAGCTTGCTTTGCTTGAGGACAAGCAAATGTCTAAGCATGGGGAGCTTGATGCGTGCATTTGGCATGGTGTTTTCTTACTATTTTTCTGTTATTACTTATTGTATTCTTGTCCTTTTAATTAAATAAATTTTGTATTTTCAAGATTACCAAAAATATTACTTTCCATCTTTTATCTATTATATTGTTGCAACTCTTATGAATTTATCTTGAAGATCATTTCCTAAATTCCTCATGGGTTTGACAACCTTATTTTCTTTGAAAAAAGCTACACTACAAATGATCATGTGCACTTATTGGGCATAATGTAGTCATGCATCTGAGGAAACCAAGTTGGCTCTATTTTTTCTTATCCAGAACCTCCGAGTGAGGACCTCCCAGAACCTCCATGTAGGTTTGTGTTTGGGACAGAAGATTTGATTTTATTTGGAACCTACAAATGTCATCAGTCTGGACCCTCCGAGTCTTGGATTTTCCTGAGTTTTGAACTTTCCGTCATGTTTGAGTTACACCCTCTGAGCAGTGCATTTCTCCCAAACTAACCATTGGTTTTGAACCCTAGAACCTCCGAGATAGGTTGTCAAGAACCTCCAGGCGAGGTTTATTTGTGAGTAACAGTTAGATTTTTTAGGCAGCCTATATAAGCTACCACCCCTCATGGGTGGAGGCTATCCTTTGCGTCCCAAAATCTGGAGCTACTCATTTTTTCCCCTTCTCTCTTGCCTTCATGTGAGAATCTTTGAGAGGGAGTAGACTTGAGGATTTGGATTGGACTTCTATTGAGCATTCAAGCAAGGGATCACCTCCAAGCAAGAGACCAAGTTCCTATTACACTTGGAGGTTGGCGCATCCAAGACAGTTGAGTGTTGTTCGGGAGTCTTTAAGCTTGTTAAGAAACCGGGAAGTTTGTGAAAGGCAGAACTCACCTACTGCAATGTGAAGAGTTACCAAGAGAAGAGGGAGACTTCGCATCGGCAAGCCTCTTGAGGGAAGAGCATGTTTCAATGCTGACTTCGATCATCGGACCAAGCATCCTCAATGGAGACGTAGAACCTTGCCAAGGGTCCTAACTTCGACAACAAATCCTTATGTAGTCGTGTTTACTTTCGCTTCGCCCTTATCTTCTAGCTCTTTTACTTGTTGTTGTTTAGGTTGCTAAAAGTTATTTCCTTATCATCTTGCATACTGGCATAATTAGGTCATAAGTTTTTAAATTGTTTATTCACCCTCCTCTAGACGACATCTTTGATCATTCAAATGTACTCACTTGGTTTGTTAACTTGGCCAAACATGGAAGAAGACCAGTCTACCGACGACTACCATGAAGATGAGTACGAGAATTATAGTGCAATCTCAGTCGATTGCCTATTGGGCTTGTCATATCACTAGGCCCAAAGTTATCTTCATGTTCCTTGCACTGCAAGATTTTGATGTAATTAGCCTTTACGGCATTGTCTGTAAGACTACGACCATATTGGTCTTTTATGTGTAAGACTATGTTCCATTGCTTATGGATGTGTGTGATATCCAGTTCAACTACGTGCAGTAGCATACTAATCATAGGACTACTGCTTGCATGCACAGAGGGTGTTTCGGTCATGAGATCAGGTCTCCACAAAGCACAGTGCTACTCAATGAAGGCCTAGTGGTGTCGGTGTCATCTCTCCTGATTGTGTTCGTCTTCTAGCCCCTATCCAAGAACACCATCCTAATAGGCAGGAGCATTGCTCTACCTCCCACGCCATCGTATGTCTCCTCGTGTGCAACAATGATTGCAATGACGGTGCCAGCGACTCTCCCCGTTGCATACGAGCGATGCATTGTGAGGGACGGCGAGGACGAAGACACTCCTAGGCCATGGCGCAAGTTAGCGCGAGGGGGCTTGGGCATGGCAGCAGTTAAGGTAGCGTCTGACCGATAGAGGAGGAGGACGACCAAGAGGATCAGCAGCGAAGGTCCTGTCCAGCCAGGGTCGACGGTGGCAAATGTGAGGTTGAGGTGATGGATAGAGAGATTATATATGCCAAATGGAAGCCGTGGGATCAAGCGTTCATGATTAGTGAATGGCTACTGGTCTTTTTATGATCAAACTACCTAGGGGAAGAGCTTCACATATGATTACGGAATACCCGGAGCTCCTATGGATAATTAATAAGGCATCAATAGTGCACAAATAAGATATAATTTTCGGTGAGTCAACTTAGTTTCTGAGTTGTTATATTGAATTAGATGGCTATGATGAAGTGCGTCAAATCGTGACTTATACTTTTATTGGTAGTACAGATATAGATGATAAGAACCGAATCAATGATCGTGGCTAGTTTAGAACTAAAATTGCAAATTCACTAAAACAGCAAATATTCATAGGTAGTGCTATCACCTCCTGTAGGCTCCCGGTGCTTTCTGCATGCCAAATTACCCATGCTGTAGATGACTTTATAAAAGAGAGGCAGAAATGGGTTGGTAGCCATAGGAAAGTCGGAGCCACGAGTTCTAGCTAGTCCAAGCGTTGGCGTCATTCGATCAGGTCCGTCGCCGCACGCCGAGTCCGTAGACCACGCGAGCCCTGTCGATGCTTGCCACGTACACACGGTTGGTGAGCCTGATTTGCTTCATCGACCAAGGGTGTTTCCTCCAGTCAAACTCTCACCAACCATAACTAAGTGGCACACCGGCCCGGCCGCTTCGTTCGAATAGAGACCGGTTCATTGTCTGTCAGGCCGACAACGCAGCTGCATAGCAGGTGCATTTTTTTACGGTGTGTGCACTAGGAGTGAGTGTTCCTAATATTAGAGATTATGAACAAGTTTGATTTTTGCCACAAATGTGATTCATTTCATGTGCTGATTAGACGACTATGACATTTTTGAATAAAAAATAGTATGGAACTATTAAATCTTGACCCATGGCAAGCTCCTCTCACCCCTCCCTCGTCTCTGGCGCCTCACATCATGTCGACAAAGCACAACGAACTCGGATGATTTAGGTGACAGGACGGAGGTGTTACCAACCGCCGGGGCTGCCAACCACGTGTGAATTGCAAGAGAAGTTTGTCGGAGTTGGAGAAGTAAGGGCACGATGCAGTGATGAGGAAGAAGCGTGGCACAAACAAAGTGAAGGAGACTGGCTTTGACAAGGCACGATAGGAGTGGCTTGAAGGGAGGGCCCGTGAGGGTAGGGCTTGGCGGTGGTTTACAAATGACGTGGTGAGGGAAGAGCTCTAGATAATTGGGTGTCAATAACTTAACCCGGGCAAAAAAACCGAGAAACCAAAACTAAAAAAAAACCTAATTTACCTCAATTTCGGTTAACTGAAATAATTCTAGTTGAAATATTTGATAAACTGAATTTAGTTTGATTTAATTGGTTTTACCTCTCGATTAACCAAATAAACCGATTAACCAGATCCAGCCCGCCATCAACCCTCAGGAGTTCGGTCCTCAGGAGCTCGACCATGGCCCAAGGCCCATTAGCCTGTTGCATTTCAGGAATCAACATCCAGTCAGTGGCAGTACGGCACGGTAGCAGATTTGGCTTCATGCAAACCCTAATCGCCTGCTCCACATAGCACCGCTGCCTCCATCCCTCCATAGCGATGCACCGGCGAGGAGGCGAACCAGTGACGCATCCAGCCATCCTCCACCCGTCCACTCCCTAGGCACCTAGTACTCGAGGCCAGGCGGCGGACGCAGTGTCAGCAGTAGGCACTAGGCGGTAGTGGCAGCCGTACGGGTTGCGGCAAGCAGCAGCTGCAGCCAGTAGCTGCAAGTGGTACCATGGCATTGCGCAGAGCAAAGCGAGGCGATGACGACCATCGTGTGGTAGGCGGCAGTGGTAGCAGTAGGACTAGGCGGTACTGCGGTAGGGCACGGCGAGGCGGCGACGACCACCATGCAGCAGGCAGCAGCAGCAGCAGCAAGCGGTATCGCGGTAAGGCACGGCGAGGTTTCCCCCATCCCTTAGTCCCCGAGACCCCGACCATCGGTGAGTAGAGTTGCCAAAGACCACCATGCATCCGTGCGGCAGTGCAGTAGTAGGTGGCAGGGCACAATCTCAAGTTCTCAACAACAGCGACCACGGAACAATCTTGCAATGTAAGGTTTATAATCAAATATATGTGCAAGATTTACAATCAATTAGCAAATATTAATACAATTCCTTTGTTGATAATCAATTAGGTGTGCATGATTTACAATCAATGAGCAAATATTAATACAATTCCTTTGTTGATAACCAATTAGCAAATATATGAATCTGTTGAGAAGAGATATATGATCAATGCAATTTAAGATGATTATGCTTTATTTTGCATTTCAATTCACAAATATAAAGTCATTTGTCAAAATTCACAAGGATTTGTATTTGTATGCATTAATATTCGGATTTTTCTCATTGAATCTATTCATCCCAAGTTACCATTTTTCCAGAGATGGTGTGATAGATTGATGATCTGGATCATATTTTTTTAGATGTCCGAACCTGACGATACGCGAAGTGGCGGTGCATGTGCAAGTGCAACTCAAGATATTAAGTTGGTCGATGCAGAAAAGGAGGAGGGGAAAGGGAAGTCAGGGAAGGAGAAGGAGGATAATAAAAGAAAACAGATGGCACCAAGATCTGAAATGTGGGATCACTTTGAGAAGGTCATGATTGGTGGCGTTCTAAAGAAGGGCAAGTGCAAGTATTGCAGCCATGAGATCAAGGCCGAGCCAACTCTTAAGGGTACATCTGCCTTACGCAACCACGTATGCAAGTGTAATCCTCAAGAATAAGGATTCAAAGCAAGGTACTTTGTAAGTAAACCAGGGGGTAAGTATTAACACTTGGAAGTTTGATCCTGAAGCACTTAGGAATGCTTTTGCCGAAAATGGTCATAGAAGATGAGCATCCTTTTGCTTTGTCTAAAAAGAGTGGTTTTAGAAAATTCATGTCTGGAGCTTGCCCACGTTTTTGGTGTGATCTAGAAGAACAACTACTAAGGACACTGTTCATATTTACTTTCAAGAGAGACTAAAGCTTAAAAAATTTCTTAAGGATTCATGTGAAAGCGTTTGCCTGAAAACTGATTGTTGGACTTCTCAACAATAAGATAGATATATGACTCTCACGGCACATTTTATTGATAATGATTGGAAATTACATAAGAAATTCATTAGCGTTTTCATGATAAAGGGCCACAAGGGGGATGATATTGGGAAAACATTATAGAGATGCTTCATGGAATGGGGTTTAGAGAAAGTTATGACAATAACCGTTGATAATGCTTGCTCTCATGATGGTGGTATGAATTATATGACGAAGCATATGAATAATTTAAAGACTTCTATTGCTCAAGGCAAGTATCTTCACATGAGATGTGTTGCACACATTATTAACTTGATTGTCTCTGATGACCTAAAGGAAGTAGACATTTCTGTGAAGTGTGTTCGTGGGGTTGTTAGGTTTATCAAGAATGGCACTTCTAGGCTTGTAAAATTTCAGAATATGGCTGAGTCAGAGAAGGTGGATGGCAATACATTTTTAAACCTAGATGTATGCACTAGATGGAACTCAACATATCTTATGTTGAAAGCCGCAATCACTTATCAGAAGTTCTTTGCAAGGTATGAGGAAGAAGACCGCGAGCACATGGATCGGGAGAATGCAAAGAAGATGGCTGAGTTTTTTGGACATTTTTATGATCTCACTCTCAATGTTTCCTCCACGTTGCATGTGACAGCTAACAATTTCTTTCATGAGATTGGAGAAGTCAATATCATGCTACGAGAGTGGTGTGATAGTAATGATCCTATTCGTGTAGCAGTGGGCAAGAGAATGAAAGACAAGTATGATAAGTGTTGTGGGAATTGGCATGAGAATGAGAACGAGGACGAGAAGGAGAAGGAGAAGGGGAAGGGAAAGGAGGAGAACTTAAACTTCCTCACCTTTATTGTTGCAGCTCTTGATCCAAAATACAAGCTCTCTGATTACACAAAGTTAGCTATTGGGGGAAATGTTTGGTGCAGAAAAAGGGTAGAAAGTTTGGGATGTCGTGAATACTTGTTTCTGTGAGTTGTTTGAACAAGATAGAGCCATCTATGCTCCAAGTGATATAGTTGTTGCAAAACCAACGATTCTCAACAAGCCGGAGAAAGGGGAGGACATTTGATGAAGTCCCTCATTGCTAAGAAGATGAGGATGACTAGTGGAGCAATTAGCTTCTCCAAAGCTGAACTTGAGAAATACCTTGGCGAACACAATGAAGAGAACAACAAGAATTTTGATATTATAGCATGGTGGAAGGTGAATTCTTCTAAATTCCCAATGTTGGTAAGAATGGCTCGAGATGTGTTAGCAATTCCTATATCAACGATCGCATCAGAGTCAGTGTTTAGCACGGGTGGAGGTGTCCTAGATAACTTGAAGTCCTCGCTTACACAATTCATGGTCCAAGCTCTTATTTGTACACAAGATTGGCTACGGCGAGGTACTCTATCAATATTGAAGAGGACACAGAGGAGCTAGCTACGATTGAAGAAGGTAGCCAAAATAATGAATAAAATGTGTTAGTAATTTCTTTAATGACATGTTCCTTGTTCCCTAATTATATGTTCTTTGATTACATTTTAGAATTAATTGAGGAGTTTGGAGTGCTAATTTTTCCAAGTCAAAGTCTAAATCCAAAACTAGCTAGTACATCACCAACCCGGTCCCTCTACTTCCTAAATCCTAAGATTAAGAGTATGAGACTATTTCTACCATGTTTTTTCTATTTAATTCAAGTTGCTAATATGCTGCTAAATTCAATTCCAGCCTCTCTTATATGTTGCTAATATCCAGCCTCTCTTTTCTGTTTTTAATTAAGTTGCATATGCCCAACAGAATAGAAATTATTGGATTTAGTATGTCTTCATTACAGTAATTTCCCCTTGCTTTTGTAATGTTGTGTTAAGGATTAATTTTTTAGGCCAGGAGATATTAGTTTGCACTTTGTTTGGAGACATGGAAGATGTCGATCACATCATTTTCTCGTGTCCTATTTCTGGTATTGTGTGGTGTTTTCTTGAAGATTGCTTTGCCTTGTAGACTGCTCCAAGGACTACAGTTGATTTTATCAATATTTGTCTTAAACAGGGTGGAGCACGTTCCAATCATATTTTTCATCTGGATGCTTGCTGCTGTGTGCGCACGGTCCATTTGGCGGTGGAGGATGCCCTAGTGAAACTGGATATCTGCGCAGGACATCTACGAAGAAATGAATCTTGACAACATGATGGAACTGGCTGATGTTTGTTTTGTTTTCCTGTTCAGTTGTTGACGATCGTCCTGTAACAGGAATAGAGTTGGTTTGAGAATGCTGTGATGATCCTAACTTTTCCTTACAGCTTGTTTGGTTAAGGGGACATAAGACTAAATGTCATCTATTTGGTTTGGGGGAGTGGGAGTTTAAGGGAAAAGGGGAAAAGGAATTGGTGAATGAAACTCCTATCAATCTCTTTCCTGGTTAGGACCTGATAATTCATGAGAGGGAGAGAGAATTGATATTAATCTCTACTCACCGCTAAACGAGAAATTAGGAGTAAATAGCTATTTCTCTTGCTTCATCCCTGTAACTACTCCCACCTCTAAACTCCCATTCTCCATCCATCCAGTTGCCAAACATGCTGTTAATGTTTGCAACAGTGGCCTTATCTATGCTGTTTTTATTGCTCAACGATAGAGATTAATGTGCAGCTGATTTGTGTCTCTGGAGTCAAACACTCAAACTGCTGATTTTGTGTTATTTCAGTTCAGTTTAAACCAAAAACAGAAACCAAGTTTTCGATTAACCAAAATTTCGATTTATAAAATTGCAGAAAATATTTCGGTTACCAGTTTTAAAAAACCGAAATTTTCAGAAATCGAAATAACCGAAACAGAAATTTCTCCATTAAACCGAACGGCCAGACTGAGATCCACCGATACTAACGTCGAATGGGATAAAGAAACTCTGAGTCGCCTAAGTGGACTTAGCATTAACCAGCCGAAAAAATTATCCACACTAGATTGTAGTGTGAAATGCATTGTTCATGTTGCTCCTCTGATGGATTAATATACACACTGATTTTTGCCAAAAAAATGTGCTCTCACCACCAAGCCTGCTCTCTAGAGCTGGTCTAGTCATCCTCTCATAAAGCAGAGCACAACCACTCCCCGTTTCCCACCAAACACCATTGGCTCTACTATAAAGTACCAATCCTCCAGCTCCTTGCACTCTTCAGGAGTGGGTAGTTATCACACTTCCATTCCATAGATCAACCAACCACACCAACTCAGCTGAAAACGAAGGCAGAAGCGGCAAGTCTTATCACCACACATCACCGAAAGAAATGGGCTCTTTGTCGGAGCAGCAGGCGGAGACGGTCGTCTTCCGCTCGACGCTCCCGGACATCGCCATCCCCGACCACCTCCCGCTCCATGACTACGTCTTCGAGCGCCTCGCCGACCGCCGCGACCGCGCCTGCATCATTGACGGCGCCACCGGCAAGACGCTCACGCTTGGTGATGTGTACTGCCTGTCCAGGCGCGTGGCGGCTGGGTTGTACTCCCTCGGCGTCCGCCACGGCAGCACGGTGATGCTGCTCCTCCCCAACTCCGTCGAGTTCGCGCTGGCTTTCCTCGCATCGTCCCGCCTCGGCGCCGTTACCACCACGGCCAACCCGCTCCACACCCCGCCCGAGATCGCCAAGCAGGTGGCGGCCTCCGGCGCCACCGTGATCGTCACCGAGCCGGCGTTCGTCGCGAAGGTGCGGGACCTCGCCGGCGTCACCGTCGTCGCCACGGGCGACGATGGAGCCGAGGGATGCGCCTCGTTCGCAGACCTCGCGGCCGCCGACGACTCATCCCTGCCGGAGGTGCCGATCGACGTCGCCAACGACGTGGTCGCGCTGCCATACTCGTCGGGCACGACGGGGCTGCCCAAGGGAGTGATGCTGTCGCACCGCGGGCTGGTGACCAGCGTGGCGCAGCTCGTCGACGGCGAGAACCCAAACCTCCACTTCCAGGAGGACGACGTGGTCCTCTGCGTGCTGCCCATGTTCCACATCTACTCGCTGCACTCCATCCTGCTCTGCGGGATGCGCGCCGGCGCCGCCCTCGTGGTCATGAAGCGGTTCGAGACGGTCAAGATGCTGGAGCTGGTGGAGCGGCACAGCATCACCATCGCGCCGCTCGTGCCGCCCATCGTGGTGGAGATGGCCAAGAGCGACGCCGTCGACCGCCACGACCTGTCCTCCGTGCGCATGGTCATCTCCGGCGCTGCGCCCATGGGCAAGGAGCTGCAGGACATCGTCCACGCCAAGCTCCCTCGTGCCGTACTCGGCCAGGTACCCACTACTTTTGACATAGCAAAACTTTCCCTTTCCTCGTGCCCGATTGTGACTAGACGACGACTACCGATTCAAAATTGACTAAACGCTCGATCCCTAGACACTTCCGATATCTAATTCGTATTACTAAGTCAGATGATTAACGAGTAAAAAACTGAAAATAGATGTGACGTGCAACACTTTTGTTTGAGCAGGGTTATGGTATGACAGAGGCTGGTCCGGTGCTGTCAATGTGCATGGCATTCGCCAAGGAGGCGTTGCCGGTGAAGTCCGGCGCTTGCGGCACGGTGGTGAGGAATGCCGAGCTCAAGATCGTCGACCCAGAAACCGGTTTGTCCCTCCGGCGCAACCAGCCAGGGGAGATTTGCATCAGGGGAAGGCAGATCATGAAAGGTGCCCCCATTCTCCTAACACAAACGAACGAACAATTCAGTCTGGTTTACTGGTTTAAACAAGATCTTGAAGCTGACAAGATATTGCGATCTTTGTACGTGCAGGGTACCTCAACAACCCGGAGGCCACGGCAGAGACCATCGACAAGGACGGGTGGCTGCACACCGGCGACGTTGGCTACGTGGACGACGACGACGAGATCTTCATCGTCGACCGGCTCAAGGAGCTCATCAAGTACAAGGGCTTCCAGGTCGCGCCCGCCGAGCTCGAGGCCATGCTCATCGCGCACTCCGGCATCGCCGACGCCGCCGTCGTCCCGTAAGTAGCAGTAGCTCAGTTACTTCGGCAAGAACTTAATTTCTATGCGTCCTTAAGCTGTACGAGTCCTGAACAGCCGCTACCTATCTGAATCCTGCAGGATGAAGGATGATGCCAGTGGCGAGATCCCCGTGGCGTTCGTCGTGCGGTCGGATGGCGCCGAGATCACCGAGGACGAGATCAAGCAGTACGTCGCAAAACAGGTAGTGTTCTACAAGAGGCTGCAGAAGGTCTTTTTCGTGAGTTTTATCCCGAAGGCGCCGTCAGGGAAGATCTTGAGGAAGGATCTGAGAGCAAAACTGGCGTCCGGGTCGTGCTGATGATCCTGAGAGATGTTTGTATGCGATATACGCATTTTTATTTTGCTTTTAATCATGGTAAATGACACGCAGAAAAGTGTAAGCAGGACCAATGTACAAGGCATACTGTATCTGGATATAGATTTTACAGGATGAGACTGAATTAGCACTTTTGCACTTGCATATCAGTGAACTGATATGAAAGATAGTAAGAAATGCTATACATATATAGTCCCATCCTACTATTTTATAGGACGAGTTTTCGTTGCATGAAAAAAATATTTTTATCGTACGGAAAAAATGCTTCAATCGCACGTGATTTATTATATGAAACCATCTCAGAAACTAATATTTCCATAGTAAACTTTTACTCCGCTTGCATCGTGCTCCTGCCCAAAAAGTCAGATGATATGGGCATTGGGGACTACCGCCCAATCAGCCTTACCCACTCAATTGGAAAGCTGGTGACAAAGGTGCTCGCTCGCCGGCTTGCCCCGCGCCTACACGATCTCGTTGGCCACTGCCAGAGTGCGTTTGTCAAAGGAAGAGCAATTCATGACACCTTCCTCTATGTACAAAACCTCTCCCGTAGGTATCACCACTCCAAGACTCCGATGCTACTGCTCAAACTCGACTTTATGAAAGCATTCGACTCTATCTCCTGGCCTTTCTTGCTTGAAGCTTTGAGAGCCCGTGGTTTCGGCGCCAAGTGAATAGCTTGCTCTGCATTCTCTTTTTCACAGCTTCCTCATGAGTCCTCTGCAATGGAACCGAAGGACATGCCTTTCAACACCGGCGCGGACTGCGGCAGGGGGATTCCTTATCCCCTTATTTGTTCATTCTTGCCATCGAGCCACTGAACCGCATCTTCCAGCTTGCCACTGAGCATGGCCTTCTGAGCCCACTCCCCAGCCGTGCCATGCGGATGCGCATCTCGATGTATGCTGATGATGTCGTCCTTTTCGTCAAGCCGGTGCGGGAGGAAATTGCGGCCATTCGGCAGATCTTAGATTTCTTTGGTCAAGTGTCCGGCCTTGTCATCAACATCCCCAAGAGCACCGTCCTTCCCATTAGATGTTCGGATTTGGACCTCGACGACATCCTGACGAACCTCCCAATCCCCGTCAAACATTTCCCGTATTCTTATTTCGGGCTCCCTCTGTCCCTTCGAACGCCGCGCAGAGTTATGCTCTAACCGCTCGTGGATAAAATTGAAGGAAGAATGACGGGTTACAAGCAGCGGCTCTTTTGCAAAGGTGGGAAGCTAACAGTCCTCCCCTCAGTGCTTTCGGCAATCCCAGCTTATCATCTCACTGCTCTACACCTTCCAGTTGCGATCCGCAAGAAAATAGACTCCTTTAGACGGGCGTGGCTATGGAGCAACGAGCTTAGTTGTAGCGGAGCCAAATGCCTTTTCAACTGGAACTCAGTATGCAGGCCAGAAGAGTTTGGCGGCCTCGGCGTGTTGGACATTACTAGGTTCGGTCGTGCGCTACGCTTGCGTTGGGCCTGGCTCAAATGGACGCAACCGCTTCGCCCATAGACCTCTACGGGAGACACCTCTTGATACCGATGACTACGATCTCTTCACAGCTCTCATGACTGTGACCATCGACAATGGCGAGACAACACGCTTCTAGGCAGACGCGTGGCTGCAAAGGCGTCGGCCCATGGACATTGCGCCCCTGGTCTTCCGCGTCTCCTGCAGGCCCAATAGGTCAATAAAGAGTGCTATGGCAGCTAGCAATTGGATATTGGATGTTGCCGATCACATCGACGGCAGCAACATCTCGGAATTTGTCGTTCTCTTCCAATACCTGGCTGATATCGTGCTCACGCCGGGCACGTCTGACTCGATCTCTTGGAAGCTTACTGACTCTGGCGTATATTCGGCACGCTCAGCTTACCTCACACAGTTTCAAGGACTTATTCGTCGCCCGTTCATGGGCCTGATATGGAATGTTTGGGCACCTGAAAAGTGTCGCTTCTTTGGCTAGCTCGCGGTGCAGGAGCGTATTCCCACAGCTGACCTTCTAACAGCAAGGAACATCCCAAACGATCACTGCTGCGTGCTCTGCATAAACTCTCTGGAAACAGCTCGACACCTTCTAATCCACTGCCCATATGTCCGAAATGTTTGGAGCCGCGTAGCATCATGGTCCAACTTACATCACCTGCGACCAGTTAGCTGGGTGCGTGGTGTCTCCATCTATGACTGGTGGCTGAATCGAGACGAGGAACATAACACTCTGGGGACTAACAGCCGCATCAGGGCTGCTAAGTCGTTGCTCATTCTCACGCTCTGGGAGATTTGGAAAGAGCGGAATCGTCGCATTTTGAACCAGAAAGTGCTTCGAAGCATGGGGGTCCTACTCTTCATCCAGGAGGAAGCAAGACTTTGGGCAAGAGCTGGTGGCCCGGGCATTGGTGAGCTTACCTCCGGAGCCGATGATGTTCCTTAGTTTCCTTTTTCCAGTTGGTTTCTAGCGTTTGGTGTTTGTTTTGTTATTTTTTTCCTCCCCTCCCTTCCCCGCCCTTTCTACACCTTGTAACCTCTCGGGTCTCCTTGACCCTTTCCTTTGGCAATAAATAGCTTGCTACGGCTGTTTTGTCAAAAATAGTAAACTTTTACATTATATATGTATAAAAATAACATTACGATAAGTTAGATTATTATGTTTCACGGTAGTCCAATCCTATACTAGGATCAAACTACCAATGCTTAGTCTTTTACAAAAGAGTGTCTATTTGGAAGTACCATTGCGGCATTGCATATTTGCATTCATTACAAGTTGTTCCAAAATGTCGTACATCCATATATGACATCAGATATGTGATTATTCCTAGTTAGAATTGTAGAGAGGCGCAATATCTGGGCTAGATAATTAAAAGAAAACTGATCTTTAAAAAATAACAAACTGCTAATCAAGCGCCGGAGTGAGATACTGGTGTTGTTGTAAGTTGCCCGTCTTTGAAAGCATGAATAAACTGCTGAGGCAAGGAATGCTCGGCCTTGAAATGTTCAGGAAAGAAAAGAGGTTAGAAGCAGCAGATATTCTAACAGTATACTACAAAACAACAATACCTGTGCATTTCTAGCAATCCAACTTTTCTATGAGTTCAAGCAGTAGAGTATAATATAATTGTGGTAATAGTCTTAAGAAACATTATTCCGGTAACGTTGGAGAGTGAAATACGTTAACGATTTTGAGAACCACGAGACAGAAAAAAATTGAAACCACATCAATACCCCTTTTTGTGATTTCAAGCAACTTTTGTTCACTGCAGAGTCATCTATTTGTAATCTATATAAATGAAACAAAAGAGGTTCAGAAGGTAGATGAAAGGAATGCAGAGAAGTACTTACCCAATCGCCTTCACTGTTTGCATCTGGAACAAGAGCATTAATTTCGCTTGATTTAGCAGTTGTTATAGATGTCTCTAACGATTCCTTGCTTAAATAAAGTTGGCACCCAGATGTGTTATCTATCGATATAGTTGGCGCCGAGCCCTGCCATTTCATTACAAAAGATAAGATATTTGAATTAATCGATCCAGATCCAATGCCTTGATGGAAGAGAATTGTCAGGCATCAAGAAGGGAGATGTACCTCGCATTGAATCTCTACACTGTTACAGTTCACAATTTCACAAGCCGCGACGACACCCTGAATAGAATATACAATGAGAGTTAACAAAGTAGTCCATATGCATAGAAGGTGTTTTACATTTTGACAATTCTACCTTGAATATTACTCCCATTTTGCTGCACTTATCAATAGTTATGTTGTTAACTTTCCCTGCATAAAAATGACATTTAGTCAATAATGTTTGCTTTTACAAAAATGATTATCCATCAGTGAGTTCTTAGTAGCCTTTGATGAAGTACTTTTGACTTGAAGCACACAATCCTTGCATCCAAATACATATACTGATTGCTTGGTATCACAATCTTCAATAGTTAGGCTCTTGTTCCCAATATGGTGCTCAACCACCCATCTGGTAGACAACAGAACGAATTTTGTGAGAATTTATTTGTCTAGTATGTCAATTATTGGGGCTAGTTTGCATGTCCCTGGATAGATAGGAAAGTGGTAGTTACTTGCGACCCATCTGGAGCTCCAATTTGGCAGGAGCAGGACCTTTGGTTGAGCTAGGAGCAGGTGCACTGCGTGATTCTTTCCGTTCGGCAGCTACAACACCAGTTCTATCTGTTCTATTCTTGCTCTTCATGTCATCTCTCACCTTCTTAAGACCTTTAAGATGGAGCCCTGACGATTTAGCACATAACCTGGGAGCTGAAGAATCTTGTCAACTGAAAGCTAAGTAAAAATTCACGTCAACCTGACCTTGTGTGACCGCTTTCCCTGAGCTGATTTCAGCGAAGACGGCAGACATCCCAGATTTAGGTTCTGATGATGTGGCCGAAGAGCTGAAAACAGACGCAGGAGGAGGACAAGGAGCCGAAGGTGCCTTGTTTGTCGCACTTCCAGGAGGTTGCCACACGGGACCCAATGGGTAAAACCTCTTCACGTAGTCACGCAGATTGGGCACGTAAAGCTCTTTAAGAGCTTTAGCCCACTCCACATGATCAGGGTCCTTATTTTTGTACTCCACAAGCACCTAACGAAGTTGTTATTTGATACTAATACTAGTCAGATTAATCATATTCGTGCATTAAAAACAAAATGTTAATTTTCTCTCAAGAAGTTAACTCTACTAATATTTATCTTCAATAAGGTTAGTTTTTGTTTTATGGTGTTATTTTAAGTAATATATTGACTGTTTTGAACTGATAACCTTGAATTGATTCTGTTTTCAACCAGAAAACACGTTTTTATTGAATTTATATTCGAAAAAAGGACAAATATTAACTTTTCATTGAACCTTCTCCAATCTCCGTTGTATAATTTCGTTTCTGATTTAGATTGA
Source organism: Stipa capillata (assembly GCA_019208055.1). NCBI lineage: Eukaryota > Viridiplantae > Streptophyta > Magnoliopsida > Poales > Poaceae > Stipa > Stipa capillata. The sequence goes on from JAGXJF010003910.1 coordinate 96,167, forward strand.
TTCACTCCATACTTTCAGTAACGGCTTCAATCACTATTACTATGCTTTACCTCCCGTCCGAGGTCCGCTATTGGAACCGTGTCTACAACCATTTAACTTTAAAAGTTGTCAATTGCAGTAACATACCTTATTGCTGTAGAACTCCGCCATCTGCCAACTCTCTTCTACATGAGCAATGGGAAGGGGCATACCTGAAGAGAGATCCACAAAACAATTAATTTCCCCCACTAGCAAAACAATTCTCTCAAGAAAAGCACCACTACATGGTACATCAAGAGGTTGCAACTTGATACTCACCGCAATCTTTTCCGGTGTAACCAATCCACGCCAAAGCAGCCAGGCTACCAGCGGCTGCTTTTAGATGGTTGACATGGCTTGATCTCGTCCCCTCTGCCAACGCATTCGCCTCCAAAACTGTTTCATTCAAAGGCCCCATGAACGCTGCCATGGACTCCATGCTTGGCTTCTACCGAAACGATCGATCACATAGACACACAATGACACAAACACTATTGATCAGATGATAAACCTATCCACAATTTCGTGACTGTTCATGATATTTGTATGACTTCGATGTGGATTTGCAACGGAAACTCTGAGACGAACAAGAAGCACACCTGAGTTTGCTTGGTCCTGACAAGAAGGTCCCTCCCAACCAAGAAGGCCTTCTCCAGCACATTGGTCACCTCGGCGACCTCCGCCCCGATCTTGCCGGCCGCCGCGGACACCCTCCCGACGGCGCCGGAGACGAGTTTGTCGAACGCCAAGATCGCCGGGTCCTGCGCCGACGACGCATGGTCGACCAGGCCGCGCGGCACGGCCGACGGGTGAGCCCCGGCACTGAGGGCCTCCAGCCGGGACACCGCGGCCTCCAACCTGCCTACCAGGGCCTCCTCCATGGCGTTCGTGCGTGTGGAGGATCGCTAGGGACGGAGTAGCAGAAGGATGGGCGTTGGTGAGAGGAAGGAGGTGAGCGAGAGATGGAGAATGGAGGGACAATGTCGTCATGCTGGTCCTTTGGCAAAGGAAGAAATGGCGGAAGCTGATCGGGTGCGGAGCCGAGAGAGCCGCGCAGGTGGACATCTGTGCGTACGTGAGCCGGCGGAAGGAGCGGCGTTTTTCCTGGTTAGCTTTCGAGAATTCCTTGGTGCCATTCTTTCGAGTGGTAATCTCTTATTTGGGAGGTTTAATTCAGGAAGCTGCCCTGCTTTGTTTTTTTTAAAATAAAGGAGGCGATTTACATGGATTTTTTGTACGCAGCCGTTATTTCATTTAAAAACGAGTATACAAAGTTATCGTGTTATAGTAGACTGAACGAATACAAAGTCATTATGTATCACAAAGCCTATTATTAATATACTAATCAAATCGAGTAAATAACTCTCATATTATCATCTTCAAGTGGTTACATCAAGTAGGGATAGTATTCCATCTCCTAACACACTATAGTAACTAGTAAGGACCATATACGTAGATGATCTACAAAAATGGTAAATATTTTTCTTGTTAAAAATCAAATTATTACCGCACCCCCATAGCACCTACTAAGTAGCACTCACCCCACTAGAGTTTGTGTATTAAACTTTTTACCCGTTCTTATTAGTCAATTCATATATATATTAGGAACGTACGGAGCAGCAAAAGTTAAAGACAATATAAATGATCCACCACACTAAGCGAGCAAAATGGCAGTCAAAGATAAAAATGTTGAATAGTTTCGTCATCGCTACAAAAGCAACATTGTTCGCTACATTACCACTCTCTTGGCAAGGTTATCTTTTGTAAGAATTACCCCACGGCTGAGGTACCAAAGGAAGATCTTTATTTTCAGCGGAATCTTCAGCCTCTAGATTCATTTGTGCCTGAACACGCAACTACTATTATTTAGAGCTGCATAGACCGAAAACTACCCAGAAGGGAGTACAGTCCATCGAAATAAGTCACGCTCTTGGTTAAGGTGAGTAGGGGCCACTCATGGCACTAGCTCAGTCCAAGCTTGCCACTTAGGTCCGATAAGCACATGACGGAAACTAACACGGAGTGGGGATGTACTCAATACCTCTCCGATAAGCACATGACGGAAACTAACACGGAGTGGGGATGTACTCAATACATCTGCTAGTATTGCGTATTTTTATGTGTGATATGGTACAGGTCGGGGTATTCCAAGCTGGGGGGACTTTCACGTAGCCAAGTGTCTTTCCAAAAAAGGATCTTAGTCCCGTGCAGAGGGAGAAACCACCCATGCTATAGGAATAGATGCTTTACTTTCATCAATCCCTGCGAGAAGTGCAAACCGCTTGGTTTACCTTGTACCTGGGATATGGTTTTGGATGACAGATAGTTGTTTCGTACCAACTCTTGCCATACCCCATCCTCATTATATAGCTTACGGAGCCATTTAGAATGTGTTTGGTTCAAGGGATCAACCCGGATGGTCCTGGATATCCACTTTTCATACCCTATCTAGGTGTTTGGTTGAGGGGTGATAGGGATACTTCCAACCCAATTAGAAGAATATTCCCTACAGATGCTGGGCAAACTCACCTAGGAAAATGTGCCGGATGGAGTCGCCCGTCCTAGCAGTGCTCTCTCACATGAATTCATGTGACCCTATCAGCTCACCCGCTGTCGATGTTTAGATCCGGCAATATTGAATATAGGGCAGCACGAGCACAGCAGATCCAGATGGGTGCACACAGGAGACAAAGTTTAGATAGGTTCAGACCCTCAAGAAGAGGTAATACCCTACGTCCTGTGTTTGGTGGTTGGTATAGCTTGTATCCCGAGTGCCGCAAGACCTTGAGAATAGATCTCTAGGTTGCCAGGGCTATGTGGATATGAAAATACGAGAACATTGATGGGATTCGTAGCATAGAAAACAAAAATTTTCCTACGAGATGCAAACGAAAATCTAGATCCAATCTAGAAAACCAAGATCCAATCTAGAAGAAGCTTGCAACGAGAGACAGATCATATTTACATACCCTCGACGAACACGTCAACGCAGCGGAGAATTTGACCGTTGTCGATGAAGCCCGCAGCCTCCCGCAGCTAGGTTATACCTCCCAGCCGTGAGAGGGATCTTCTCGTGTTCCAATCCGATCAAGCACCGCAACGAGCGGCACCTCCGAGATGTGCACACGTACGGCTCGAAGACGTCACCTCCTTCTTGATCCAGCAAGGCGGGAGATGAGGTAGATGAGATCAACTCCGGTAGCACGACGGCATGGTGGTGGAGGTGGTGGGGTTTCTCCGCGGACAGGGCTTCGCCAAGCGCTGCGCACGAGAGAGAGGAGATGGGAGAGAGGGAGGCGGCGGCTGGGATGGATCTGTCCGGAGGGCTGCCCCTCCCCTCCTTTATATAGAGGAGGAAACTTGGAGGAGGAGGAATAGTACCTGTGAACAGTACACGCGTGAACAGTACCCTCCCCCAAGTAAAGCCTCCCCTTTCGATCTTATCTCCTATTTTTAAGGGATTTGATCTTATCCATCTAGGAAGGGGGGTTACTGTTCACGCGACACTATTCACGTGTGTACTGTTCATGCAGTACCCTTGGTCCATGTGGACCCCTCCGGGATAAGTGGGCCCCACCCGGGGACCCCCGGAACCTTCTAAAACCTTCCCGGTACGATACCGGAAAAATCCCGAACTTTTCCGGAACCCTAAAAATACTTTCCCATATATGAATCTTTATCTCCGGACCATTCCGGAGCTCCTCGTGACGTCCTGGATCCCATCCGAGACTCCGAACAAAATTTCGGTCTCACCATATTAATATCTCATTCTCTACCCTAGCATCAACGAACCTTAAGTGTGTGACCCTACGGGTTCGGGAATATGCGGACATGATCGAGACACCTCTCCGATCAATAATCAATAGCGGGACCATGGATGTCCATATTGATTCCCACATATTCAACGAATATCATTTATCGGTTTGAACCACGATGTCGAATATTCCATTCCCTTTGTCTCGCGATATTTTACTTGCCCGAGATTCGATCGTCGGTATCACCATACCTAGTTCAATCTCGTTACCGGCAAGTACTCTTTACTCGTTCCGTAATGCCACATCCTCTGTCACGTGCTTGCAAGCGATACAGAATGTGCTTTACCAAGTGGGCCCAGAGTATATCTCTCTGTCACATGAATGGACAAATCCCACTCTCGATACATGCAACCCAACAAGTACTTTCCGAAATATCTGAAAGACACCTTTATGATCACCCTGTTACGGCGTGACGGTTGATGCCCCCAAAGCATTCTTCCGGTACCAGGGAGTGGCATTATCTCATGGTCTAAGGATCGGAACATTTAACAATGGAAAGCTATGCAATATGAACTTTGTGACGTGATCGAATTGCCTAACTTAATTTGGGTCTGTCCATCATGTCATTCTCGTAATGACATGACCCCGTTATTAACCGACATCACATGTCCATGATTAGGAAACCTTAACCATCATTTAATCAACGAGCTAGCCAGATAGAGGCATTGCTAGGGACACGGTGTTGTTTATAAAACCACACATGTATTATGTTTCCGGTTAATACAATTATAGCATGGAGTATAAACATTTATCATGAACAAGAAATATGATAATAACAATTTATTATTGCCTCTACGGCATATTTCCAACAGTCTCCCACTTGCACTAGAGTCAATAATCTAGTCAATAAGTAAGCACTTAACACCTATGGCATTCCGGTGTTATTCATATGCTTTGCATGTGGTAAACTTTATCAATGGATCTGACATGTTCAGGTCCATGTATTTGTAAATCTTTTGCGTCTCCACGCATCACTCATTCTCGAATGAGTTGGCATTGTATATGTTTGGTCACTTGGTGGGACCTTAATTCCTCGTCCTGAATTATGTTGCCACCATTGTCGCACAATAGAGCTTCATAGTACTGGCTCACTTGGAACTACACCAAGTTCGATAATGAACTTCTTGACTCAAACATCCTCCTTTGTCGTTGTTAAAACAACGATATACTCAGCCTTCGTTTGTGGAATCCATCAAAATGTTTAACTTTGGAATTCATCTAAATCCAGCATGGAACCTCATTCCAGCCCATTGTGCCACCTTTTATTAAACACATAGCCTAATTGAGATAAATTGTTTGTATCTGTAACAAAACTAGCACCGATGTAACACCTTACAATAGACCGTTTGTCACCTCTGCATACAAAACATATCCTTAGTTCTTCCAAAGTACTTAAGGATATTCATAGTATTGTTTAAAGATCAACATGTGATCATTCTGGTATATGCCCGTAACACTCAGAGCATACGACATATCTGGTTTGTGTGCATAGCATGGCGTACATGATTACAAAAAAAATGCTCATGCGTTTAGCTCATCAAGTGTTTGTAAAACACTGAGTCTTGCATCAATCTCTTCCATGCGACAAGAACCCTTTCTTGGCGTTTCCATACTGAACTAACTCAATATCTCATCTATGCACTTTGGCTTAACCATATTCGGTGCCTCAATCTATCTCCATAGATTTTGATGCCCAATATGCTGTTTAGCCTAAGTCTTTCATCAAAATCTAATTTTAATGAAATCTCAACCGTATCAAGAAAAGACACATAATTTCCAATCAACTATATGTCGTCTACATAAAGTATTAGAAATATGTCTTAGCGCTCCCACTTACTTTCTTGTAAATATACAAGCATCTTCACCGTCCCTGATGAAACCAAACTCTTTTGACAATTTCATCAAGTGAAAATTCCAACTCCGTGATGCTTGCTTCAGTCCTCAAATAGAACGCTGAAGTTTGCATACCCTTTCTAGCATTCTCTAGATCGACAAAGCCTTGGTTGTATCTCACATACATCCTCGGTTAGCTTCCTGTTAAGGAACTTAGTTTTGACATCCAGCTGCCATATCTCTTAATTGAAATATGCAGTGATTGCTAGAATAATCCTTACAGACTTAAGTATCGCTACGGGAGATCCAATCTCATCGTAGTCAACTATTTGAACTTAGTGGAAAACACTTTGCGATAAATCGAGCCTTTTAATGGATGGACACATCCACGTCTGTCTATTTTATAGATCCATTTACGTCCGATAGGCTTCATGCCTTCCGGAGAGTCTACCAAGTTCCAAACTTGATTTTCGCACATGGACTCTATCACGGAATTTATGGCGTCCAGCTATTCAGCGGAGTCAGGGCCCATCATTTGCTTCCTTGTAAGTTGCAGATCCATCGTTGTCACAACAACAATACTTCATCCTCAAACCACATGCTGGTTTAGTACAAAGTCTGCTTAACCTACGCGGTTCAGCTGCAATCTCGACCGAAGTCTCTACAACACATGTAGTGGCTTCCATTTCAGTCATAATAGGAAACTCCAGAACAACTTCCGGTGTTGCGCTACTCTGACCTAATGACAAAGATTCTCCAATCTTGCCGAGCTGCACTGTCCTCCCACTCACCTTTTCGCAAGAAACACTTTCTCGTGAAATCCACCTTTTGTGACAAATACTTTTGTCTTCAGTTCGGTGATAGGAGAAATACCCAAAAGTTTCTTTGGGATAACCTTTGAAGAATCTTTAATCCGATTTTGGTTGTAAACACTTTACATATGCTATGCATACCAAAATTTAAGAAAAGACAATTTGGGTTCCTACCCATGCCATAACTCATATGGTGTCATTTCAATGGATTATGATGGCACTCTATACAGTGTAAAAGCGGTAGTCTCTTAAAGCATAATCCACAAAAATATAACGGCAGTTTTATTTAATTACATCATCGATCTAACCATGTCTAACATGGTTTGATTACATCTCTCGGACACTCCATCACTCTATAGCGTTCCGGGATGCGCAAGTTGTGGAACAATTCCATAACTCTTCAGATGTTCGCTAAACTCGTAACTCAAATATTCTCCTCTACAATCCAATCATAGACATTTGATTTTCTCGTTACGATGATTTTCTACTTCACGCTGAATTTTGAACCTTTTCAAATATTTCATACTTCTTTCTCATCAAATAGATACATCCATATATATCCACTCAAATCATCGGTGAAAGTTTATGAAGTAGAGGAATCCACCATACACGGCTACACATATCGTACTTCATACATCATTATGTATAATTTCCAAAAAGTTAGTCGTCCGTTCAACTTTGGCCTATAAACGGATTTTTAGTCATCTTCCTTTCAGACAAGATTTGCAAGTGTCAAATGATTTAAAATCACATGACTCCAAAAATCCATCAACATGGAGTTTCTTCATGCATCTCTTTCCAATATGACTTAAACACAGGTGTCACAAATAAGTGAAATTCAAATCATTAGCCTCGCGGCGTTTTAGCGTCAGTGTTATGGATGTTGGTATTACCATCAAGATTTAAATGATCCATCCATTATGGAGCATGGCCATAATTTGAACAACCATTGTTCTCATAAAGCCGAAACAAAATAACAATTACTAAGCACTTATAATCAATCTCAAAGGCTCGAAAGGATGCAGACGGTGAACATAATAAACCCTTTTATTTAGTTCCCAATGTGCATCACTACCACATCTTTTGCTAGTCTTTTAGGCCATTGTAGTTCTTGTATCGTGTTGCATTGTATGACACTCATACCAACCGATCTAGTATCACATACCCAAGAATTACATTGTTTACTAGCAAAGAATACATCTACAACATGTATATCATCTATATACCTGAGCTGGACTTTTCCAGTCTTTTCTTTTCCTGCCAAATATTTTTCAGATCCTCTTTCAGCGTCCCCTCTCCTTTTAGAAGAATCTATCAACATCAACAATGGCACCAGTCACATTGGCACACAGTCTTAGGATTTTAGTCAAGTACTAGCACCCTTAGACTTGCACTTTGAAATTGATCACCATCATCACATGATTGGCGTTCTTTCGGATTCCACTTTTAGCTATCTTTAAGTATGGTAAATAAATTACCCATACACTTTATCCATCCCATCATAACATTTTATGATGAAGCTACTATAGCTCGTAGGGAAGTATGCGAGAATAATTTCAGTGCCAAACTATTTAGAAATCAAGACGCCTAGCGTCTTCAATCTTTGCATATACTCATACAATATGAGCACACGCTTTCTCACTAGATTATACTCAGTCATCTTGCAGCAAAACAAAGTTTTAGATATCACATATCTGTTACTCCTTGCTCACTTCTGAAACAATCCTTTCAGCTCCTAGATTAGCTCATAATCTCCTCAATTCTCAAAACAATTTTGTAGATCAAGTTTCACGGAGACAAACATGACTTTAGACACTAAATTGGAATCAATGCTCTTGGATTAATACAACTTATTAAATCACATGGAGCTAGGTCAAGTTACCGAAAGTTTGCAATAGGACTTTATCTTAACTTGGCACTAATATGGTACCATTCCGTATCATTACTACCAGATCAATTCAGTTTTTCTATCTCAATTAACAAGCTAAGTGTAAGGTAGATAACGGATGCCAATGACTACTACGAACTATGCAAATTCACTTTGATTAGTTGTTCATGATAATAAACTCCCACTAAATTCAACATCCCTCATAGTTGTTTTAGTGGTACATGATCCAAATCCACTACACCAAGTCCGATCATCACGTGAGATGCTGTAGTTTCAATGGTGAACATCAACATGTTGATCATATCGTCCATATGACTCATGTTTAACCTTTCGGTTCGCTGTGTTCCGAGGCCATGTCTGTACATGCTAGGCTCGTCAAGACAACCCCAGTATTCTGCATGTGCTCCGAGGTCATGTCTGTACATGCTAAGCTCGTCGAGACACCCGTCGTATGTGAACGTAGAGTCTATCACACCCGATCATCACGTGGTGCTTCGAAACAGCGAACTTTCGCGACGGTGCATACTAAGGGAGAACACGAACATGATATTACTTTGTGAGGGATCATCTTATAATGCTACCGTCGTCATACAAGCAAAATAAGATGCATAAAAAGGATAAACATCACATGCATAGATAATGTGACATGGTATAGCCTTTTTCTTCTTGTGCCTTTGATCTCCATCTCTAAAGCACCGGCATGATCTCCATCACCACCAGCATGGCGCCTAGGTCCGTGGGCGCCGCACATGATTGTCACCACCACGCGTTGCAACTACAACTATTGCTAACCATAGCGATAAAGTAATGCAATTACATGGCGTTTGGAGTTGACACGCAGGTCATACAAAAATATTAAAGACAACCATATGGCTCCTGCCAGTTGCCGTACTCATCGACATGCAAGCCGTGAAATATTACAAAACATGATCATCTCATACATCACATATATCACATCACATCTTTGGCTATACCACATCACATGCCCCTGCAAAAATAAGTTAGACGCCTCTACTTATTGTTTGCAAGTTTTACGTGGCTTCTAGGGGCTGCATACAAGAACCGTTCTTTACCTACGCAAAGCCACAACGTGGATTCAAGTATTGCTATTAACTTCTTCAAGCCTCCCGTTGCAATTTAGATCTCACTATAGCAAGAGAGACAGACACCCGCCAGCTGCTTATGCAATACAAGTTGCATGTTGATCGCAGAACCGGTCTCATGTGCGAGGACATGTAAAGTTGGTCCGGGCCGCTTCATCTTACTATCCCGCAAGATCCAAAGTGCACGAAAAGAGGTAGCAACAAGAGAATCAACGCCCACAATCCAATTGTGTTCTACTCGTACAAAGCATCTACGCATAGATCTAGCTCTGATACCACTGATGGGATTTGTAGCATAGAAAACAAAAATTTTCCTACGAGATGCAAACGAAAACCTAGATCCAATCTAGAAAACCAAGATCCAATCTAGAAGAAGCTTGCAACGAGAGACAGATCATATTTACATACCCTCGACGAACACGTCAACGCAGCGGAGAATTTGACCGTTGTCGATGAAAACCCGCAGCCTCCCGCAGCTAGGTTATACCTCCCAGCCGCGAGAGGGATCTTCTCGTGTTCCAATCCGATCAAGCACCGCAACGAGCGGCACCTCCGAGATGTGCACACGTACGGCTCGAAGACGTCACCTCCTTCTTGATCCAGCAAGGCGGGAGATGAGGTAGATGAGATCAACTCCGGTAGCACGATGGCATGGTGGTGGAGGTGGTGGGGTTTCTCCGCGGACAGGGCTTCGCCAAGCGCTGCGCACGAGAGAGAGGAGATGGGAGAGAGGGAGGCGGCGGCTGGGATGGATCTGTCCGGAGGGCTGCCCCTCCCCTCCTTTATATAGAGGAGGAAACTTGGAGGAGGAGGAATAGTACCCGTGAACAGTACGTGCGTGAACAGTACCCTCCCCCAAGTAAAGCCTCCCCTTTCGATCTTATCTCCTATTTTTAAGGGATTTGATCTTATCCATCTAGGAAGGGGGGTTACTGTTCACGCGACACTATTCACGTGTGTACTGTTCATGCAGTACCCTTGGTCCATGTGGACCCCTCCGGAATAAGTGGGCCCCACCCGGGGACCCCCGGAACCTTCTAAAACCTTCCCGGTACGATACCGGAAAAATCCCGAACTTTTCCGGAACCCTAAAAATACTTTCCCATATATGAATCTTTATCTCCGGACCATTCCGGAGCTCCTCGTGACGTCCTGGATCCCATCCGAGACTCCGAACAAAATTTCGGTCTCACCATATTAATATCTCATTCTCTACCCTAGCATCAACGAACCTTAAGTGTGTGACCCTACGGGTTCGGGAATATGCGGACATGATCGAGACACCTCTCCGATCAATAATCAATAGCGGAACCATGGATGTCCATATTGATTCCCACATATTCAACGAATATCATTTATCGGTTTGAACCACGATGTCGAATATTCCATTCCCTTTGTCTCGCGATATTTTACTTGCCCGAGATTCGATCGTCGGTATCACCATACCTAGTTCAATCTCGTTACCGGCAAGTACTCTTTACTCGTTCCGTAATGCCACATCCTCTGTCACGTGCTTGCAAGCGATACAGAATGTGCTTTACCGAGTGGGCCCAGAGTATATCTCTCTGTCACATGGATGGACAAATCCCACTCTCGATACATGCAACCCAACAAGTACTTTCCGAAATACCTGAAAGACACCTTTATGATCACCCTGTTACGGCGTGACGGTTGATGCCCCCAAAGCATTCTTCCGGTACCAGGGAGTGGCATTATCTCATGGTCTAAGGATCGGAACATTTAACAATGGAAAGCTATGCAATATGAACTTTGTGACGTGATCGAATTGCCTAACTTAATTTGGGTCTGTCCATCATGTCATTCTCGTAATGACATGACCCCGTTATTAACCGACATCACATGTCCATGATTAGGAAACCTTAACCATCATTTAATCAACGAGCTAGCCAGATAGAGGCATTGCTAGGGACACGGTGTTGTTTATAAAACCACACATGTATTATGTTTCCGGTTAATACAATTATAGCATGGAGTATAAACATTTATCATGAACAAGAAATATGATAATAATAATTTATTATTGCCTCTAGGGCATATTTCCAACAAACATATGTTGCCTCGTGTGGATCTAGCAATCAGAAGACCCCTACCTGACCTTATATAGGCGGCTAGGGTAGGGTTACAAGAGTCCGGATCAGTTTACAGATTGATTTCCTAGTTAGTTACAACTGAATCCGGGGTTGCTAGGTAAGTACTTATCCCTATCTTGTACTCCAAGTCGATGAGGCGTCCCCGTGTAGAAGTCGGACTCCGAATAGTCGGCCCGACCTATCCTATGTCCGGAGGGCCGGCTTTGTCCTCCTTGACGATACCCAAGTGCTATGCCATCATCAGTAGCCCCCGAGTCCTTCACGATCTGGCTGCAGTTTGTCATGGTAACAACCAAGCCGAGTGCCTTTGCCTCCTTCCTTTTTTCCGAGTGGCATCTACTTAGGCGCGCCTTTTTGTTGCCTGCAGGAAGATTGTGAGGGACTCATAGAACTCCTGTAAAGCAGAGATAATAAGCCAAGTACTATTCACCCGTAGGGCAGGAATATCATGGCGGTTGAGTTAATAACGGGTAAGTTCTTGTGGTATTCAGTCATTTCCAGCGGATGGAGACCGGCTGATAGCCCAGCGGGGGACATACCATGAATCCTGACTGAATTCCCGAGTGACATCTGGTTTTCCGAGTGGCCGGGTCCAGCTAGCGTCCCTCTAGGGGAATACCCTCGAAATTCGTGTCAGAACCAGAACACAAGCTGAAGTGCTTTGGTCCCGAGTAGCGGAGCCTAATGCCCGGACGTTCCACTAAATCTGGAGATTCCGGATCCCGGAGATTCTAGGGTAAAGTCTCCAGACTGTCCGGGTGGAGAAACTGATGGCTCCGAGTTGCTCGGTGTCTGACTAATGGCCTGCTGAAGGCGCACCACAACTGCCCTTCACTCGGGTGTATTCAAATGATTGCGTTCCTCTGGAGGCCAACCATTGAAACCCTTCAAAACCACAATGTTCAGTTCCGAGTTATTCGGTAACCGACTAGTGACCCGTTAAAGGTACGTTACAGTCGCTCTTTATGTGGGGTGTATTCAAACGGCCCGTTAGTCTCGGAAGACCAACCGTTGAAACCCTAGTCAGACGGATGCTGCAAATGGTAACACCTCGCCATGGAAATGGAAGAGTCGTGCGGTGAATGCGGAGGAGTTACGCCGTGGAAGCGGAAAAGTCACCCCGTGGGGTCGGAAGATTCGCACCCGCCAGGCTGTCTTTAATTTAAAACCCGGTCTGTTCACACCGGCTCCACTTTCATGCTTTGTCTCTTCTGCTCCCAAATCCTTTCGTCTTCCCGCAACATTGAGCCGAGAGCGCCGCCGCGCAGCAGACTCAAATCGCTGTCAATCCCGCATCCATCTCGCCACCGTTTAGATTCCGCCTCGTTGCCGCACCGCGCATTTGCCTTCCCAGCCTAGTCGGCCGAAACCAAATCGGGGATCTACAGAAACCCTAGATTCGGTCCGCCGTCACTGAATGCCCACCTCCGTCGGGGAAGTGGATCTGCTTGAAGAGGAGGAGGATGCGGTGGTGTGGGCATCACTCAGCGAGAGCATCTCCCCCGCTGGTTCAATGGCACCCTGGACCAAGTCCCACCGCGTCAGAGGCCCGGCTGCGCACCTTGGTGGAGGCGGGAGTGCTTTCGTCAAGGGAGCTGATCGAATGGCGCCCCACCGTCGGGGAGGAGGTCCCCACTCCGAATACCGGTGAGCTCGTCGTCCACACCTCTTTCTTCCGCTATGGCCTCTTTGTCCCGGTGCACCCTTTCTTGCGCGTGCTCTTATACTTCTACGGGTTGGAGCTGCACAACTTCAACCCAACGAGATGCTCCATGTGGCATGCTTCATCACGCTCTGCGAGTGCTTCCTCGGGATCGAGCTGCACTTCGCGCTATGAAAGCAACTGGTCATTGTCAAGCCTCAATCGAGCAAGAACAACCCGGCTGTTGTCGGGGGAGCCGAGTTTCAGCTGAGGCCGGGGGCCGTCAAGTACTACCTCGAGCTACCATTTCAGACTTCCAACAAAGGATGGCACTCGGATTGGTTTTACTGCAGCAATCCCGAGCCCTCGCTCCTAGGGTTCGTGGGTCAGCCTCTAGATATCAGGGCGAGTTGGATGGAGCTTCCGCTAGAATGGGAGCAGCCTGCAGTCGAGGTTATCATGGCTCATCTCTCCCAGGTGCTCCAGTCGGGAGTCACTGGGGTCGGCGTTGTAGTGACCTTATCAGACGCCGAATCCAGCCCGCGAAACTTAGGGTCCACCCGATGTATGCGTACACCGGCCATCAGGATGTGACCCGGGAGTCAGCTGACAACCTCACGGAGGAGGAGGTCAACCACCGAGTTGGGAGGCTGATGGCCCAGGGTGCAGATCTGGACACCTCCAGACACCCGATGCCCCATAATCGTGCCAACCCTCCGAGTCAGGTGACCAGCCAGTCCTCCGACTTCATCATTTGTAGTATATGTTTCAAGCGAGTCATATTCGGTCTTTGTCTGTGCCCCCTGACTTCGCAGGATCTATTCGGGTTCAGTTCCTCAGCTCCCCTTCCAGAGAAGGAAATCTGGAACTAGCCCCAATACGCCAACATCCCCAGCAGTGGGCAGCCGCCACAGGGAAGCACCCGGCCGTCGTCTGCTGGTGCCGGATCGTCAAGGGAAGGTGCCCCTGCGTCGGAGGAGCCCAGCGCTCCTTCGCCAGTTGTAACAGCAGCTCTTGAGGAGGAAGCCCAAGAAGACGAAGACGATGCCCCCCTTCATGTATATCGGAGAAGGGGGACGGCCACCGACGCCGCCCCGGGGGGTTAGGACGGCTCCTCCGCCCAACCTACCCCGATGGCGCCAATCGCCGCCGCCGCCAAGGAGACTCCTCGGGCAGCCGAGGATGAAGTCCCCCCCCCCGATCGGAGGGGGAAGAGGTCCGCTGATGCCGCCTTCGGGGGGCAGAGCGGTTCTTCGACGTCGCCGACTCCATCGGCCACCGCACCAAGGCGGCAGGCCTCGGGGCCCAAGAAGCGTGTCCCCGTTCCCTGATCCATCAAGTAAACCACCGAGTGAACATCTCCTGCTTATTTTATCTTCATACGGAGAAAAACGAACGAACTGGATGCTTCTATAGGTCAAGGAGGACGGGGGATATTCCAAAGGACTCGTCGAGTGCCCCTGGGTCCGGTCAAGGGGGGAGTGAGTCGGGACTAGATGCCCGGCCCTCGTCTCCTCCCAGGGCGGCCGCAACTCCTTCCCCACAGCCTTCTCCCCGATAGGACGGTGCACCCCCAGCTTCACCTTCCGCTCCTCAGCGGAGACGCCTAGCGCTGGAGCGCCGGCTCCAGCTGCGTCAGAGGAGGTGGGCCCGAGTCTGGCAAGAACCGTCCCGTCGGACCGCAGGGGCAATCTGGCGATGCCGGTGGAGGAAGTCAAAATCGATCATGTGCCCCCTCCTCTGCCGGGCTCCCAGCTGGCGATCCAGCCGCTGTGGGTCTGACAAACGGACCCCGCACGGCCGAGCGAAGTCCTCCGGGAGATCGACGATGTCCGGGAGGCAGAAGAATGGGACGAGGCGATGGACATCACCGCCCAGCTCGGAGAGACACTCCCGGTGCTGTTGAAGACGACGAGGGAGAGCGCCAACCTGTTGAACAGCATACTGCGACCGTTGATGCAGGTAAGGCTTTCGCCCTTGCATTTCTGTTTTTGTTATTCTATTTTTTGCCTGTGAGTGCACCGATGGTGCACCCACTGGGGAGTAGCCCCTGAGCCTTCGGTTGACTATAGTAGTTGGGTGGAGGGTCCTTTGTTGATTCTGTAGATTTCACTCTGGGTGCACGATCAGTGCACCCGGAGGGTGTAGCCCCCGAGCCTTCGGTCAACTAGAGTAGTCAGGCGGAGGGTCCTTTGTTGATTCTGTAGATTTCACTCTAGGTGCGAGCCTTCGGTCGACTAGAGTAGTCGGGTGGAGAGTCCTTTGTTGATTCTGTAGATTTCACTCTGGGTGCACTGTGTAGCCCCCGAGCCTTCACTGGGTTCAAGGAACCGAGTGGAGGGTCTTGACGATTTCCCGAGTAGCTAACTTCCCTTGATGCTTCCTACATACTTTGACCAAACGGTCTATGGACAAGACCGAGTTTCTCCAAGAGCATCTCCCGGCCTTCGACCGACTCGGCCAGCACAAGGCCGAGATGGATAACTTGAGGGGGAACCTCCAGGCGATGCAGGAAGTAGCCCGCGCGCGGGGGGTCGAGATTACAGCCCTGAGGAGGGGCCTCTCCCAAGAGGCCGCCCGGGCTCAAGGTAAGGAAGCCGAACTTCTTTGATCGTTTTTTGTTTCTTGTCATGTTGACTTGCCTTCTGCAGCTGCTGAAGATGAGGCCTCCAAGCTCAGCGAGGAGCTTGAGGCGATGAAGGCTCGCATCGGTCAACTTGCCTCCGCTGAAGACAGGGCTGCCAAGCTTCAAGAGGAGCTCGGGGCGGAGAAGGCTCGAGTCAGGCAGCTAGAGGAGGAGGTGACTCGGCAAACAAGAGGGTTGCAGACTCCGCCACCGGTAAGTTCTTGACTCGGGTTTTGTTCGGTTGGGGCCCGCTGAACACCTTGCTAATGCCTCTATTTTGTCTTCGTAGCCTTCCAACTGCGCATCAAGAAGATCAGCGAGATGGCCAAGTCCTTAAAGACGGCAGGTCGGACAGCCTGTGACGCTCTGTGGGAAAACGACCCCGTGCCGGACCACGCGGAGGTGATTGCGGAGCGTCTTCGATGGTTGTCCGATAAGTCTAAGTGGCTGCGGAGGAAGGCCTCACAATCTGGAGCTGTGTTGTTGCTCACGGTGGCGAAGTCCCACTACCCGTCGCTTGACATGGAAGCAATAGGGGAAGGGTATGCTGCCGACGTTCCCGATGAAGAAGTCCCAGAGCTGATGAAGGCGGTCAAAGGCACGGCGCACTCCCTCGTCGACCGCGCCGAGTTGTAGGGATAAACATGTGTGTCAACTGCTCGGGAAGTCTGAGTGAATATTTGTTCATGCATGTTTTGTAGAGAACTTGGCTTAAAGCTTATCATCTTTCTTTCTTCGCAAAAGATTTGTTCGTGTGTAGGTTAATCCGTTATATGTGCTCTTGCCAACCCGTCGTAGCCCCCTTTGCGTAAAGAGTAGCCGTGGGCTGTTTCCCGTTTAGCACAGGGTTGTGGCGTAAAATGGCGTGAGAGCAAAAAATTAATGTCGGATTGTATACACAGTACTAAAATAAGTTGCTCGAATGAAAAAAAACCCTGAGTGCGTTTGGGCGCACCCAGGGTGGTGTAGCCCCCGAGTGTCCGTTATGCGCGGCCGTGAGCATGCATAGCGGGCCAGTCGGGAACTCCGAGATTTGCTTCAAATGGAGCGAACAACATTTAGGCATAGAAGCGACGTAGCTGTTCGATGTTCCATGCGTTGGTGATGATGTTGCCGTCGTTATCCTTCAGTCGGTAAGCCCCCGGGCGTAGTACTTCGGCAACCACGTACGGACCCTCCCACGGTAGTGAGAGCTTGTGCTTGTCTTTGTTGGACTGGACACGGCGAAGGACCAAGTCGCCAATGTTGAACGAGCGGCTGCGTACGTGCCGGTTGTGATAGCGTCGTAGGCCCTGCTGATACTTTGTCGACTGAAGGAAAGCGACTTCGTGTGTTTCTTCGGGCCGATCGATAGCATCTTGTCTTACTTCCTCCGCCTCGGCCTCGGTGTAAGCGCGGATACGCGGAGACCCGTGGTCTAGGTCAGTCGGCAGCATGGCCTCGGCTCCATATACCATGAAGAAAGGTGTGTAACCGGTTGACCGGTTGAGAGCAGTCCGCAGGCTCCAGAGTACCGAAGGCAACTCGGCTGCCCATTTACCCGCGTATTTCTTCAAGCGCTGGAAGATCCGAGGTTTGATGCTTTGCATAATTAGACCATTGGATCGCTCAACCTGCCCGTTTGTACGGGGGTGGGCCACTGAGGCAAAATTGAGCCCAATGTTATAGTCGTCGCAGAAGCGGAGAAAGGCGATGCCGGTGAATTGAGTACCGTTATCCGTGATGATGCTATTGGGGATGCTGAACCGGTATACAATGTCCAAGAAGAATTCGACGGCCCGCTCGGCAGTGATCATGGCAACTAGCTTGGTTTCAATCCATTTGGTGAATTTGTCGACGGCGATGGAGAGATGTGTGTAACCTCCGGGAGCCTTCTTGAGGGGACCAACCATGTCTAGACCCCAAACGGCAAAAGCCCAGGTGATCGGGATAGGCTGGAGTTCCTGAACCAACAAGTGTGTCTGTCGGGCGAAGTATTGGCATCCCTCGTAAGTGCGCACAATGTGCTCAGCATCGGAGACGGCAGTTGGCCAGTAGAATTCTTGTCGGAAGGCTTTACCGACTAAGGACTTTGGGGCCCGCGTTGTGCCCGCAAACTCCCGAGTGAATATCGTGCGAAAGTTGCTTCCCCTGTTCTTGAGTTATGCATTGCTGGAGTATTCTAGAGATGCTCTTCTTGTAGAGTTCGCCCTCGACGATGACGTAGGTCTTGGCGCACCTCGCGAGGCGGCGCACCTCGGTCTGATCCGGCGGGAGAGTGTCTCGTAGGAGTTAGTTGAGGAAGGGCGTTGCCCAGTTGGGGGTGATGACGAAGACTTCTTGTGGAGTCTACTGAGTGCTATCAGATTCTTCGTGGTGTGGTTCGGTGATCTCGGGCGCCATCTCTGTTTTGATAGAGGGGGCATGCAACTCCTGGAGGAAAACTTCGGCCGGGACGACATCCCGACTGGACCCTAGCTTGGCGAGCGCATCTGCAGCTTCGTTGTCTCGGCGGAGGACATGCGTGATTTCGAGGCCATCGAACTTGGCTTCTAGCCTGCGCACCTCTTGGTAGTAGGCTTCCATGGCTGGGTCTCTGCATGACCAGTCCTTCATCACCTGCCTGACCACCAGTTCAGAGTCTTCGCGGGCGAGGAGCCGGCGGATCCCGAGTGAGGTCGCAATGCGTAAGCCATGTAGTAAGGCTTCATATTCGGCGACATTGTTGGACGCTGAGAAGTGGATCTGTAGCACGTACTTGAAACATTCTCCTCTTGGAGAAATGAGCACAACGCTAGCCCCTGCGCCCTGAAGCATCAGTGAGCCGTCGAAGTAGAGTGTCCAATGCTCGAGGTCGACGACGGAGGGTGGGGACTAGACTTCTGTCCACTCGGCCATGAAGTCAGCAAGAGCTTGAGACTTGATAGCCGTGCGGGGGGCGTAAGCTATGCTGAATGCCATTAGTTCCATTGCCCATTTAGCGATCCGTCCTGTGGCGTCGCGATTGTTGATGACATCGGCGATCGGGAAGGAACTGACAACCGTGATCGGGTGTCCCTGGAAGTAGTGGACTAGCTTTCGAGAAGTTATGAACACCGCATAAATGATCTTCTGTATTTATGGGTACCGCGCCTTGGACTCGGAAAGCACTTAACTGATAAAATAGACCGGGTGCTGAACCTTCTGGATATGGCCTGGCTCGGAGCGTTCGACGACCAAGACGGTACTGGCCACCTAGGTAGTTGCTGCGATGTAAAGGAGCAGCGGCTTGTTGGGCATCGGGGAGACCAGTATCGAGGACGTGGTCAGGAGCTTTTTTAGCCCATCGAGGGCATCTTGAGCCTCAGAGGTCCATGTGAAGTTATCCGACTTCTTCAGGAGCTTATAGAGGGGCAGGGCCTTTTCACCGAGTCGGGAGATGAATCGGCTGAGGGCCGCCATGCACCCGGTGAGCCGTTGGACATCCTTAAGGCTTTTTGGTGGCCCCATTTTGACGATGGCGTCGATCTTCTCCGGGTTAACCTCGATTCCTCGTTTGGAAACGATGAAACCGAGTAGCTTTCCCGAAGACACTTTAAACACGCACTTTTCTGGGTTGAGCTTCATGCTGAATCACCTTAGGTTGGAGAAAGTTTCCTCCAAGTCGGTTAGGAGATCTTCTTTCTTTTCGGACTTGACCACCACATCATCAACGTAGGCTTGCACGTTCCTGCCGTTCTGTTCCTGGAGGCAGCGCTGCATGCACCGTTGGTACGTGGCGCTAGCGTTCTTTAGGCCGAAAGGCATGAAGACGTAGCAGAAGGCCCCGAATGGAGTAATGAACGATGTCTGGATCTCATTCTCCTCCTTCATCTTGATCTGATGGTAGCCCGAGTAGGCATCGAGAAAACATAAAATTTCGCAGCCGGCCGTGGAGTCGATCACCTAGTCGATGCGAGGTAGTGTAAAAGGATTTTTGGGACATGCTTTGTTGAGACTCGTGTAATCAACGCACATCCTCCATTTTCCATTCTTTTTGCGAACAAGAGCTGGGTTCGCTAACCAGTCGGGATGATACACTTCTTTGATAAAACCAGCTGACAGAAGCTTGGCTATCTCTTCTCTTATTGCCCTACGCGTATCCTCAGCAAAGTGGCGTAGGCGCTGCTTGACCGGCTTAGCGTCCGGCCAAACGTTCAAAGAGTGCTCGGCAGCCTCCCTCAGGACTCCCAGCCTATTGGAGGATGTCCATGCAAAGATGTCCCGGTTGTCGCGAAGGAAACTGACGAGCGTGTTTTCCTATTTGTCGCTAAGTGCAGTCCCGATTTGGGTCGTCTTGGAGGAGTCTTCCGGATCGAGCTGGACTGCCTTGGTGTCCCGCGCCGACTAGAACGATGTCGCTGCTGAAGCTTTTTTAGTCGAGGGTGCTTCCTCAATCACGGCTGACTTGAGGCTGTCAAGCTTGGCTGCAGCGATTTGGGCCGCGGCAAAGTTGCAGTTTTCCAGATCACACGTGTAAGCATGCTGGAAGCTGCTTTGCACTGTTATTATCCCATGGGGACCCGACATCTTGAACTTCAGATAGACATAGCTGGGAACAGCCATGAATTTGGCATAGCAGGGATGCCTCAGGATGGCGTGATATGAGCCTGGAAAGTCGACGACCTCGAAGGTGAAGATCTCGGTCCGGAAGTTGCCAGGAGTACCAAAAGTGACGGGCAAGCTAATTTTCCTGAGTAGTCTTGCCATCTTACCAGGTACAACCCCATGGAAGGGTGCACTGGTGGGCTTGATTTCCGAACGGGAGATCTTCATGTCGTCCAAGGTCTTGACGTAGAGGATGTTCAGACCACTCCCTCCATCCATGAGGACCTTGGTGAGGCGGACGTCGTAGACAATTAGATCCACCACCAAGGGGAACTTTCCAGGGTGAGGTATGTAGTCTGGGTGATCCGAGCGACCGAAAGAAATTACGGACTTGGACCATCGCAGGTACTGGGGTACAGCCAGCTCAACCAAGTTGACCTCACGATCGGTGAGCTTCTGGCGACGCTTGGACTCGTAGCCATTTAGGCCACTAAAGATCATGAGACACGCGGTCTCCTTTGGGAATTCGTTGCCCTCATCCGGAGGAGGATCCTTTTTGTTCCGGTTGGGGGCGAAAGGCTTGTTCAAGTTCTTTAGGAGATTGCAGTCGCGCGTGACATGGTTAGATTTTGGTCCATGGAAGTGACACGCTGGCTCATCATCTCCTCAAAGGTTGCGTTGCCGCGCTAAGGGCAACGCTGCGGGGCGCGCTCAGCCGCAGCAACGAGGTCTTCGCCCTTGCGCTTTCAGTGTTTCTTCCTGGACGACTCGGGACGATCTTTCCTCCTGGGGACTCGGGAGCCTTGCCCTTTCCCTTATCGTTCTTGTTCACGCTGCGAACAGCTTCTTCGCCAGTAGCGAAGTTGTTGACGATGTCGAGGAGCTCACGCGTAGTTTGAGGATTCTTGCGCGCGATCTTGTGAATGAGGTCAGTGCTCCAGATGCCCTTGGAGAAGGCGGTGATGACGTCACCTTCCCGGACTTTCGACAGAGAGTTCTTCTTTTTGGAGAAGCGTTGGATGTACTCTCTGAGGGTTTCACCTGCCTCTTGAGTACAACTGTGGAGGTCTCACGTATTCCCGGACCTATTGTAGGTGCCTTGGAAGTTGTTCACGAAGAGGGTTTCAAGGTCGGCTCATAATTGGATACAGCCCTGAGGCAAGCTGGTAAGCCAGGCTCAAGCCAAGTCGGCTAGAAACAAGGGCAGGTAATGAATCACAACGTAGTCGTTGCCACCATTGGTTCTACACGCCGTGTGGTAATCGGCCAGCTAGATATCTGGCCGAGTCTCGCCCGAGTACTTGTCGACACCGGTGACTCGGAATAGTGACGGGAAGATAACGTCACGGATACGAGAACCGAACGCCTTGGGGCCCACGTAGGCCATGCCGGAATGACTTGGAGAGCTACGCCGGCTGGTAGTGCGGCTATCACTGATGTCTCCATGGTGACCACCGTGATTGTCTCTCCCTGAGTCCCGACAAGCATTTTGTCGGGCCTCGAGGGTGTTCCGCGCGTCACGGTTTGGTCCGAGTTGGCTACGTACCGACCCAGCAGGGTGATCCTTTTGTCCCATGCTGTGGCGGGCGTGGTTTTTTGCAGCAATAGTACCCCATGCATCACGGTCCGGTCCGAGTCGGCTGTGAACCGATCCGGCGGGGTGAGGTTGGCACGGCGACCCTCTGCAGCTTGCGGGTTCCCTGGAGGGGAAAAACGCCGGCTCCTGGCACTCGCAGAGGAACCTGCGCAGTTCCCAGAGATCTCGGCTTGCTGGAGGGCTGCTTCCTCCACTAGGATCCGGAGCCGTCTGAGTTCATCGTGACCCAGGGTGCCCTCAGGGATATTGATGGTGCGTGCCACCACCGTGGCAGCGACGATGTTGTGACTAGGGAACGGAAATATCGGGATGCCGTCCCTTTCACGCATGCGGAGTGCATCGTGGACCTAGCGTCCACGATTCTGCATGTTCTAGTTGCGTTCTCTTTCGCCAGCGCAGTTTACTGCTCGGCTAGTGCCTCCTCCTTAGCAAGAAGGCGAAGCCGAGTGGTAGCTCGTTGCTCAGCAGTCTGATTTTCGATGGGGATGAGTTGGTCGTCATTGTTGACCAGCGCATCTGGATTAGCCATGAAGACCTCCCGAGAAGAATGGTGGCTTCCCGAGCTCTTGAAGCCGTCCGAGTCATACTCAAGGATGGGTAGGAGGGACTCGATTACGCCAACCAGTCGGGATCCCTGCTCGACGGGTGAGAACATGTGTTTAAATAGCAGATCCGACTTTGGCTCAAATTCATCCTTGTGGAGAGGAGTCGAAGACGTGGACTCAGGGATGAGTCCGAGTGAAGATGGTGATGAAGCCTCCATTGATCGGCGGGAAGCCGAGTCGCAGAGGTGAAACTTGCCGAGCTTGTCAGTAATAAAGTCCAGCTTCCCGAATCGAAGAAGTTGTCCTGGATCAGGGACAACATCTAGTGGAAGCGAATCTCATGACGCTGCCCGAAACGAAGTCGCCGTAGTTGTTGAAGAAACCCATCTGGACCTGTCCGGATGGATCTATGCACACAGTCCCTACCTGGCGCGCCAACTGTCGTGTTTAGATCTGGCAATATTGAATATAGGACAGTGTGAGCACAGCAGATCCAGATGGGTGCACACGGGAAACAAAGTTTAGATAGGTTCAGGCCCTCAAGAAGAGGTAATACCCTACGTCCTGTATTTGGTGGTTGGTATAGCTTGTATCCCGAGTGCCGCAAGACCTTGAGAATAGATCTCTAGGTTGCTAGGGCTATGTGGATATGAAAATACGAGAACGTATGTTGCCTCGTGTGGATTTACCGATCGGAAGGCCCCTACCTGACCTTATATAGGCGGCCGGGGTAGGGTTACAAGAGTTCGGATCGGTTTACAGCTTGATTTCCTAGTTAGTTACAACTGAATCCGGGGTTGTCGGGTAAGTAATTATCCCTGTCTTGTACTCCAAGTCGATGAGACATCCCCGTATAGAATTTAGACTCTGAATAGTCGGCCTGACCCATCCTATGTCCGGAGGGCCGGCTTTGTCCTCCTTGATGATACCGGAGTACTATGCCATCGTCACCCCCTAACCCCCCCAACTCAACTCACCTAGTTCTATCTCTCTTTTACCTTTCAGCTGCTCGTTGTCCTCTTCGTACTGACGATAGGTGGCGGCACTGGCAACGAAGGTTCCCCGTTGGCGAGGGGCGATGCAGTTTGGGGCTGCACACCCCACCCTATGTTGACTTCCATCATCCAAGTCCTTCCCGCCCTCCCACCACAATAGTGAGAGCCCATGCCTCGCGCTTTCCGATTCAAACCCGTTTGTCTGAACTCTTCACCCAATTTCTGAGATTGATTGATTGTCTTCTTTGTAGCACCTAGAGTCGAGAGGTCTGTGCTGATCTAGAGGGTGGTCGAGGCCTACGAGTTGCTCTCTAAGGGGTGGTGAGTGAGATTGATTCGACTTTTGTTTAGAGGAAAGGCCGCTCAAGCAGCCTAGTGATGCGTCATAAACGCATCATCTTTTATTCCAAGATTTGGCATTAATTATTTTTAATATTTTTTGGATTAATCACCTGATTCTTTATTTATTATAGCATTATTGTCAAAACTTGGTTTTTAAGATTTATAGCAGGATAAAAGGCGAATCCCACCAATTTAGGATCTGTTTCACGTAAAGGAAGGGATTTGGAGTAACTTCTCCAATTGGTGTGTCGCAATCTGAGGCTCTAGAAGGATTACCGAGCAATGGTACGCCATTCCATATGGCGGCGGCCCCCTCTCATCAAACAGAACCAGGTTCATAAAGAGGCAAAATGGATGTAGGTGATTAGTGATGTGATTGGAATATTTCTTGATTAAATTATTATTCTTGATCGTTTTAAGTATTTGGTATGAAGTTTATTGGTTTTAGGTGTCCCTAATGCTTGTTGTCTAGGGCTCGGGAAACATGATCTTTGTGTAGGACATACTAGGATTAATACATGTTTTGCAGTAAATCAGCGATCTATATGTGACCGGTGTAGATATAAGCCACCAACTTTAAAGCGGTGATCCGATCTATTGATCCTAAATACCTTGTCGACCACTCAGGACAGAGGGTAACGGAAGGAGAACAATAGAGTCGTACAATGCTGGTGAGGAGTATGGCAACTCGGGGACGCACCTGCTAAATTTCAAAGAGAATAAGTGTATCCGAATCTTTATTAACTCATTATTTTGTTTATCAATAAACATGATCTAACATCTCCCACGCCAAAATCTTATTATCAAAGAACCACCTTTACTTTTTAGTATTTTATTATTTATCTTTAAATTTGTATATTGCATTAATCATTTTTAAAGCAATTCGAAAAATCTTTTCTAGGACAAACATATTTGTGACTTGTGACACTACAAGGTTAGGAAGAAGTGATCATCACCCTAACTCCTCATGGAATCAATATAAATACTGGAGAGAATACTTCCAAATAACTATTGCAACTAGCCATGTGCACTTGTAAAATATCACCCAACTTTGCTGATAATTTCTCGCTTAATTTTGCGGTGTGATTTGTTCGATCAGGTTTGTAGATGGAGGTTCAGTCTATTTGGAGTTTGCCAGTTCGGTAGTGTTTCTTTTTCCTTTTTTTGAGACAGAGCCAATCCGACGGTTTTGGTGATTGTTTAGCTACTGTGTATATGGGAGGTGTTAGTTGGACATCTCCAGTGATTGACTAGTGAAAGTTTTTGGAGGCGTTAAAAATGCATGGTAGTTTCGTATTTTTATGCTTTAGGGGCGTAGGATGACCCCTGAATAGATTATGATATTATGGATAATTTCAGAGTTCATAAACTTGTTCAAATAAGATTGATAATTTTAGAACTACACGAGTAGAAACAATCTCACCATCTCATAACAAAAAGGTCCACAACAACCTATCCACCTTCCTCCCTTCAATCAAAATAAAAGTTGGTTCATCACATCCAACTCTTATCCTTCCAACTAAATAAAAAAATAATTTATCTCACTCATTCAATCAAACAAGAAACTTGCTCATCCCATCCCAACTCTTATCCTTCCAACTAAATAAGAAAATGATTCATCTTCATCCTACCTACTTAGATCCGAAATCACCAGTTCCTTAAAAATCCATGGTTGTTCAAAACACGAACACATGGATCGAATCAACCGCTTGGTGAATATTTCCTAATCCATATATTGGATCCCTATAATGTAAGTATTGTCTTCTGTTGGTTCGACCTTTGATTGTGGCCGTGGATGATTTCCTTCATGCTGCATGCATGCGCGGAGGCAGCCGACGATCTGGTATATTCCTCTTATGAACTCAAGTGATATTGAGCGTGAAATTGGTAGGGGCTATAACATCAGGCTAATTTTCTTTTGAAGTAGCATGACGCTAAATTCATCTTTGAAAGTTGAGAAAATGAGGATTTGGTTAGGATAAGGTAGGAACATCAGAGTCAAATAGCTAGTACAAGTTTGCCCTTTCCCATTTATAAAGGGTGTATCGAAGCAAAAGTCAAATTAAATAGGTTTATTATTTTATTGTTCATCATTCTTTTCTTGTTTTCAAGAATATTATTATGTGAATTATTTTCGGCCTATCCTAAGCAGAGGCTAGACCGGGAGACTCTCACTTCTGGCAAAGACCGATGATAATAAAAAATAGTTCTTCCAAATGGTAACCTTCATTGTCATAATAGTACAGTGATCCTCTTCTGGGAGGATGTGTGGCTGGATGCCACACCTCTTAGAAACCAATTCCCGAGCCTTTACTATTGTTCAAAAAAACATGCCACATTTCAAAGGCCATGAGTATCATTTCGACAAATGTGAGCTTTAGGCGCGCACCGATTGGGCCCAAGTGGCAAGCTTGGACGGAGCTGGTGGACTGTCTAACTCAGCTATATCTGACACAGGAGCGGGATGTGTTCCAATGGTCGCTACATCCGACTAGGCAATTTACCTTCTAGTCAATGTATGTTGTTCTTTGTGATCAAAATTATACTTTCAGGTAATTCACTTGAAAACTAAAAAAAACCCTCTAAAAATTAAGATTTTCCTATAGTACCTCAGCTGTGGGGTAATTCTGACTAAGGATAATCTCGCCAAAAGAAATTGGTAGGGGAGTAAACTGTGTTGCTTTTGCAACGAATATGAGTTGATACAACATCTCTTTTCAATATAATTTTGCTCACCGGACGTGGCGAATAATTTACATTGTTTTCAACCTCCTCCCACCTCATAGCATTTCTAATTTGTTTGAGAATTGGCTTTTGGGGTTAGATAGGCGACTTAAGGCACAAATTCTAGTGGGAGTGGATGCTTTATGTTGGCATGTTTAGCATTGCCGTAACTATTTATTTTTTAACAACATAAAAGTTAACATTTTATAGGTGATCTACATCACTACCCACTTTCTCTATACATGGTCCTTACTATAGAGAGACGAGATACATTAGTTACCAGGTACAACCATTTGGAGATGGTAACACGGGTATTATCTATCTAATTTTGATGGCAAACTAGCAATATACTTTACGATGTTTGACTAAGCTTGTATCCATTGCTTGTATTATTTTATCTCTGATTAAAATGTTAAACTTTTGTAAGAAATTTAAATAATAAAAATTAATTTTTATACATCGATTGGTATAGAGGTCGGAGGTTTCCGCCACGTTTTATCTAAAAGAAATTTGTCATCGGTCCAGATTAGCTGATGCTTTAAACTCATAGTCCGCTTACAATGCAACATTTTCTGACCGATGTAGTGTAATTGTGTAAACAGCAAAAAGGCAATTTGAGCCCCTTGCCGAGTGACAATAGCAATTTTAACTCTCTTCAAAACATGAAGTCAAAATTGACCCGTGAAGCAATGGATAGGCAACATGTGGCATATGTCGCGGGTCCAATCCGCAATAGGTGACATATCGCGGATCCCACCCGCAGACAACACGTCAGCCGCGCGACAAGGCCACATGTCGCAACCTGGAGGAGCGACACTTGGCCTACCGCGGGGTGGTCCGTGATAGGCCATGTGTCGTGCCTCCAGGCCGTGACATGTGACCCTGTCACGCGGCTATCACGTGCTCTAATGCGCTGTCACGGGTGAGATCCGTAACATGTTCTGTCATGGGGGTTAAACCTGTGACATGTGCCACGTTTGTCTCTCTATTGTTTTATTAGGTTAAATTTAACTTTTATTTTAAAAAAAGCTAAAATTATTATCACTCCGTCAGGGACTAAAATTGCCTTTTCTACTTGCGTAAACTGGGCAGTAACCAAACGTACCACCTTTGCCGACCTGTCCGACAGGCAAAGGCGAGAGCACTCCATGACCGAGAGAACCAACAACAAACCCGACTGCCCAGCACGACCGGAGAGAGAGGGCGCCCGAGAGATCTGAGAATTCCGAACACACTCCCCTCCGCTGCTCCTCTCCATTCGATGGAGATCCCCACCGCCACCATCCACCGCCTCCAATCCTCCATCCGCGAGGCCGCCTCCTCGCCTCCCCCCGGCCCCGCCGCCGCGCCTGCCCCTCCCTTCCCCTCCTTCGCCGACGCCGTCGCCGCCTTCGACTCCTCCTCCACCTTGCCGGAGCTCCTGTGCGGGCGCTGCGGCGCCGCCGGCGGCCTCCTCCGTGGCGCGGAGTCCGCCGTCTGTGCCTACTGCGGGTCCCCCAGGCGGGAGGAGGGCGACGGTATCGCCTTCCGCGACGGTGCGGCTTACCGGTGGCTGCTCAGCTCGCTCGGGCTCGATGGATCTGTGAGCTCTTCTTCTCACCTCGTTTGCTTCTATCGATCTGTTATCGTTGTACTATTTGGTGATTCTAGTGGAACACCATTTGTTTACCAGTAGTCAGGGAGACGTAAAGCTGTAGATTTGGCATTTGGGTCTCAAAGCTTAAGACTTCGAGTGGCATGGCTTAAATTTGTTAATGAAATGAAATAGGGAAGTACGTGATGGGGGGAAATTGGGATGTTTGCTTACAAAGGGATGCTTGTTTATAAAGCTGAGCCAAGGAAATTAGGTTTCCTTCCTATGTGGATGGTATAACATGGAAAATTTGGCAGTACTGTGTGTGGAATTGCAATTTGGCAATGTTTAGTGTTTTTTTCTGAAGACTGAACAAGAAGTTTAAAAGAGAAAATGTGAATTCCAAACAGGTCTGTGTTAGAAGTAGAAAATGTGGCTTAGACTTGTGGAAAATTGGATTTCCAATTCTTAAAAATTCGTGAAAGAAATACTCGTCTGCTAGGAGATCATGCTATGAGGCGAGCCGATAACAAAAGGAAGACATGTCATACTATCAGGGCCAGAACATGTTTTCCAAAATGTGTATTCTAGTTAATTTTTTTAAAGTTTTAACACAGTATAATTCCTTTTTTTACACTTATCGTCTTATTAGTGGAAACATTGAAGGCAATTTGAACATTAGGATCGTTGTTTTCTTTTATTTAAGAAAGCGTGATGTAAATAAACGTAATTGAAAGGTAATATTTGTGTTATCATGGTATAATAGGAAACTATTGCTAGAACATCACTTTCCAGTCCCCTTTTCTTGTTATGTTAATAACTGTTTTGCATGGTTCTTCCACAAAATAACTCATACAATGGAATAACTGGCTTCATCACAAGGCTGCTGCAATGGGGTTAGGTTATGTCAACAATCCTTCACCAGTTTGGTTGATTCATGATTCTATGAGTGAGCCTTCCAAGATCAAACACTGGCTTTTAATACCCTTCCTGTGCGATTTATTTTAGTTTACTCTGAGTAGCCTACTCAGAAATTTCTTGCTAGTGGGCTGCTCTCCTGGAAAACTACTACACTACTTTAGGTGAACTTTTGAGCTAGAAGCTCCATAGTTCAGCTTATGATATAAATCTTGTAGCTGTTTGCCAATAATTACCTTACAGCAGCATATTTTAGAGAATGTGAGAAACTTCACTTACATCGAGTTGGAGGGTTCAAGCTGTTCTTAATAAGTTGCAGCTTAAATTGTAGAATTTTCAGTAAACTGTTTGGCCCAGCTTCACAGGTCCCTAAAGTAGAGCAGAAGCACATCTAGGCCCAGTTCTTTTCGGCTTCTCCAGGGGCTTCTTCCAGAAGCCGCCCCCTCCCAGCATCTCCCAGAATCCGCCCCCTCAAATTCGTCGGGGCTTCTAATTTAGACATACCATGACTAGTTTAGAAACCCCGACGAATTTTAGAGGGCGGCTTCTGGGAGAAGCTGGGAGAGGACAGCTTCTGAGAGAAGCTCCTGGAGAAGCTGAAAAGAACTGGGCCCTAGTATCTAACAAGTCTAGGTCCTGCTGTCCTTACTAACCTGGGATTGTAATTTGCTAACCCTTGATGGTCTATAACACCCAAAGCTCCTCCAAGGGGGCCTATGCCTCTTAGATATGATTGCTTGATCACTACATAAAGTTCTGCCTTATGTTTGTGCAATGGAGAAGCATTTTTTTCCTCTTTTTTTTTGCAAAAGCAATGGAGAAGCTGTTCTACAAGCTTCATCAAACAGGCCAGCTGAAACTCGCTAGGCTATGTCTAGGCTAGACATATGGCCATTGGCCATATCGGGCCTAACCAGCTCTATCTATGTGTCGTATTGTTCTCAAACTTATCTTTGTTAGTTAAATATAAATGCCTGACAAGATTTAACACATAGTGGAAGCAAAATTTCATACATATAACACATGTTTGACTTGAAGCAGTGTTTGATGGTATATCCAATGTTGGATATGACACTGTAATGTCTAGAAAACATGCACTAGATGTCTAAAATGTAAAATGATTCATATTGTTATATTATTTAAAGTGAATATGTCAATATGCTTATGTAGATGTGTGTTTAATTTGACTAATATAGTAACATACCACATAGTTTTCTGCGTGCTTACTTGCTCACTCACCATATGGATGAGTTAAAGCCATTTCTATAACATGAGTTACACGTGGCATAGAGAACATGGATCTTGCTTAGCATTGTAATTCTGGAATCTGGCTTATTTCAGTAAACTCGGGTCTCCCAATAAACTAGATTGATGTTGTGGAGTCTGGACCAATGAAAGTTAAGGCATCTCTATTGTTATTATTTACTTCTTCAAAGTTTGCACTATAGTTCCAGTTTTGTCTTCAAATGGTAACGTATGCATGATACATAGTCTGTATCTGAATATCAACCCTGGTGCTATTTGTAGCTGATGGATTTTTTTGTTTGCTCTCCCCCTCTTTTCTCATTCAGGAGCTTGTCGAATTTGATGGTGACTCTACGGATTCAAATAAAAGCAAGGAAGCACCAAAGAGTGGGATGGTCTTATCTGATCTGCTGGACTTAAAACTTACTTTCCCCCCTGAGGATAGGGAAATATCTGGAAGTTCCAAAAGCAACGAACAACCATCTGCTGCATGCATGCTAACTTTGCCTAGTGTTAACCTAGACTCTTTTTTCACTGAAAGAAAAGAGGAGACAGCTGCTGCTGCTGCTCTTCCTCGCATTCATACTGTAGTGCAGGAAAAGCAAAGCACAAATAGCAGAAGCCGTGAATCTTCTAGCTCAGAGATGCATGTTACATTGAAAGGCTTTGACTCCACTGGGACAAAATCAGGTTCTCAAAGCAGAAATCAAATGGAAGCTACTGCAGCATTCGCAATTGGGATGCTGACTTTCAATCTACTGGCTCAGTAAGTGTTGTTGGAGACTCCAAGCAACTGGACCTATTTAAGAGTGCCTCAGTTGCTGAGTCTTCTAATTTTCCAGCTTCTGGGACTGCTGAAACAAATATGAAAAGTACCAACCTAGAAAATTCTGAAGATTTGGCTTCAGCAAGTGCCACATTAAATAAAGATAACCTTTTCATTCAAAAGGTTGTCCCGGCTGTCGTGGAGAGTAACAGTGGGATGGTTACTGAAAACAGTGTTGCTGAGTTCACCGTATCCTCCCTGAACAAGAATTCAGTTCAGAGTAATCAATTGCCTGGAAAGGGTGACACTGGAGTCTGTATGGATGAAGCTTTTGATGACTGGCAAGAATTTACAGGAGGCAGAAATCAGGATACCCTGTCAAATGCCGGAGAACATACAGGCGGGCCTTTAGTGAACGATCCCTCTGAAATAAAAGGAATGGATTCCTGGCGAGTAAGTAGCATGGAATCATCCAGCAATGTTGCAGGTGACTCCTCTGATGATTGGCAAGCTTTTGCATCTAGTTCTGGTCAAGGAGGAGGGCATTTGATGAAACTGGTGGAAGGATCAACCAGTGGGCAAGGAAGTTCGGTAAATCCAGTTGGAGAAACATCCATCTCATTGGAACATTCTTCAGAAGCTAATCCTGTTGATTTATGGCCTGTCAGCAATGTTAAAGAACATAACACTACAGAAATTGTTAAGCAAACTGACGATTCTTTTGATGATTGGCAAGATTTTACCACCTCTGGTCAAGCACAGGGCGCTTCATTCAATCAAGCTGGAGACATGACAGAAGTTTCACATGTCAGTCACAGAGAAATAGATGTGGACTCATGGTTCACAGCAAATACTAGGGAATCAAGAAACACTGACTTAGTGAATGGAAATAATGTCATACTGGACGATTGGCAAAGTTTATCTAATGTAGGTGGAGAACTGACAGATATTTCATTTGAGCAGCATGAAGGGACTGGTTCTGTGCAATTATGGGGAAATGCCAGCAGTAAGGAAGCTATGAATACAGTTTCAACAAATATAGAAGACAATGCATTTGATATTTGGCAAGATCTTACCACATCAGGTCACCAACAAAATATTTCTAATCTCGGAAGAGAAACAACTAGTGTCTCATCTGAGCCAGCTAAAGAAATTGACTCCATGGATTTGTGGCTAACCAGCAACGTGAAGGAATCTAACAGTAGCGGCAAAGGTGTTAGTAGAATTGATGATTCACCCGATGGATGGCAAGGTTTTGCTAGTTTTGGTCAAGCACAGGGAAATACGAAAATTTCTGTGGAAGAACAGGGCCTCAAAGATCCTTCAGGAACTGAACCTGTGGACTTATGGTCCTCAAGTCATACTGGGGAATTTAAGAACCTTGAACAGATAAATGAAAACAATGACCCATTTGATGACTGGCAAGATTTCAAGAATTCCTGCCAACTGAAAACAAGCTTACAAGATCCGCCACATGCTTCATTGTCTGATAACCCTTCAGCATCGAGGCCGGATATACTAGGGCTGGAATTTAGGAGTTTTGCACAGTCAGCTCCATCCCAAAGCCAAATAGATAAAAAGGATAGTTCTGGTGAAGCAGTTGCAGTTCCATCTGATGAACACTTAGAAAGGTTAGTGATAATGGAACATTTTCAAATGAATGTATATTTTGTTGTTCATGGTTTTGAAATAACTGTACGCTTGATTAATTATGCTTCTCAATACATACCCAGATATTCAAACAAATATGTAGTTTAACTTAAGGACCAAACTAGACAAACCCAGATCCTTATTATTGCATCCTAAGTGGAGGGAATTACTTCTTATCTAAACAATATACGCATTATAGATCATGTATAAATTATAGTAGACAAATGTATCACACAAGTAGATGTTTCATGCAAAGAATAGGCATATGGCACCAGAAGTTTATTGCTGGATTCTATATTTATTTTGCCTGACGTTCTTATGGCAAAGCCTAAGGTTCGGCACAGTTAGCCAACAACTAGTCATTCCTGCTGTGTAAAAATTAGTCCAAACCAAGCTTGTGCGTTGCAGCTATCTCTTGAAATGTTTCATCTCAGTTTCCATCATATCAAATACAAGGATGTATAGTAACAGATTTACTAGAAGGGTTTAGGCATCTTGTTTGTCTGATTTGTACTGGTAGCAATGCATACTGGACTTTGATAAGCCCAGGTGCAGCTTCTGTTACTGCAATGCCTTGAATACCTCTGACAAACAGATCCAATTTTCAGGGAATATTGGATTTAATCGTTGCTAACTTCTGGTTTAATTTGATAAATTCTTAGTTACTTAGCAATATTGATATGTTGAAAGATGCCTAGACTAATCTATGTGATAAAAGAAATATCATGCTTGTTTCCCTGAGATTAATTTTGTATTCTTTCTGAGGGTCAACTTCCTGCATATCTATGTATCTGAAGATTGGTGGTTTCATGAGACTTTCTATATTTGAGTTGAGCCATAGCTTTAAAGTTTATGTTATTTCCCAATTGTAAACCATTTAAAGCCACAGCTCTGATAATCCACTTCAAAACTTGATTCTGAATTTCCGATCAGCAAGTACTGCATTCAGTAGCATGTCTATTCTTTGTTGCTTTTGCCATTTTTTGGTCAATTCATGCTTACATTTGCTAGAATAAAGTAGGTGATGATTGGTTGTAAGATATATTGCAGGCCATGCTGTATAATGTTTAGTATCTCATTCAACCCCATTGGTGATATATGATTTATCACATATTACACGTTTCCATTATGTGCAGGACGAATGGAATGCAGCCGATGGGTGATGCTGATGCACTGTCTGCAATATGGGCAACTACAAATCATGACAATTACTCCATACCAAAATCGGAACCTGTTAATGCTAATGTAGAGAAACTGTTGTCTCAGATGCATGATCTATCCTTTATGCTCAAAGATGAACTTGCAATCCCTGATAAACATGTGGATCATTCTAGGCCCTGAAGTTCACAGGCACAATGTATTATTTGCTATCTATCTGCCAAGACAGACTGATGGTGCCATGGTGGAGCTCCAGCCTATCCCTTGCAGAACCAACCACATCAAATATCTCCCATAGTCAATTTACGTGGCGAACAACCCTGTTTTTTGAACGGAATGTGTGCCCTTTTTGCCCTTTATATCAGTACATTGATCGGCAGAGGATTCTAGCATTTTTCTCTGTTGATTTGTTGCATTATTTAGGAGAGAACTGCAGATCCTCACCCCAATTCTGATTAGTCTTTTTATTACTACCGAGTTGAGGCGCGAGTGAATGGTTTTGTTGTGTATCTGCATGTGTATATACCATTTGCCGGCCTGTATATGTTCTATACGGTGTACGAAAACGAGATGTCCAGCACATTCTGTACTTTTCTGTTTAAGGAAACATTATGTTCTTTCTCGAGATTGTCTATATGAAGATTACTCATGCTGCTGATAACCTAACTGTTGAGGCACTACCGAACTCAGCAAAAAGAAATAAAAGAGTGCCAAGCCAAAATCTGCTAATGCTAAAACCGGGGCACTACCAAATTTGGCAAAAACAAACATGTTCTTGCTTTGTTTGGTTTGCCAACAAAGGGCATTTTTGTTTGTGAAGAACTAGGGGCGAGGAAACATAAAAATCATATTATTGCAAATATTATTTTTCTATGTAAGAATGGGTACATGAGTTAAGAATTTAGGTCAATATCCAATACTTGTGCATCTCAAAAAATTCATGGATGTTCATCATGTTAGAGCATACACACCTACAAAAATTCATGCAAAAATATAATCAAGAGTGCCCTACACAAAAAAAGACAAAATATTGTTGCCGCACTGTTTTAAAAATAAGTTAATTTTTTTTGTAGGTCACTCTTGATTATATTTTTACATGAAATTTTGTAGGTGTACATCTTATAACATGATGAACATCCATGAATTTTTTTGAGATGCACAAGTATTAGAATTGACCTAAATGCTTAACTCAGGTACCACATGTATATGTACATTTGCTTTTTCCATGTAAGAAACATAAAAAGTATACCATGAAAACATATTTCTTTTGAGTTGTTTTCATACAACAAATTTTGTATGATGAAAATATTTTTTAGCACAATGTCTTTTAAGTTGTCTAAGGATGTGATACTTCGTGAAGAGTCAGCTTTGTTCTCTCTTCCTTCTCTCAGCTTGACATCAGCAATTATCCTATGCGGCAGAACATATAGTCAGCTGACTTCATGTCTTTGTATATAGTACTGTTAGGGCATCTCTAGTGTTAGAGAAGGCAATTCTATCATGTGCTCTTCATGTCATTAGAGATGACAATAAAATATATTATACATTAGGTTATTCTTTAGTGTCATTTATAGCGATTAATGCTCACATTGTTAAATATTGTTGATTAAAATTAAATTAGGAAACTTTTGACAAAAAGATGACATCTAAAACAATAAAAAAATAGTAATCACTTGGACGTGACGAGATCATTTCTCCACGGAAGAAAAACAACCTTCTGCATTTTTCAACTCAAAAGAGTCCTATGTAACATCTTTTAAGTAGAGACCGACATCACAGCATCATAGATACCTAAAGTGAGAATTTCGACTTTTACTTTTCGGTGGCAATACCAAAGAACCAAATAAGAACTTTTCGGTGGCAAAACAAAACAAACCAGATAAGAACTATCCCGGTGCTCGTGGTTACATATATGTGCCTAACTCTTTATGGCCCAATTAGATCGCTGAATTAGTGCCCGATCAGGCTTGTTCGGATCACGCACGACCTGGTATAAACAACATCCAACCCCCGACTATTTGGATGCATTAAGGAGGAAAAACGTTTGATTGGATTGGTGGTGGTTCTAGTGGGCGCGTACTGGATTGGATTTCGCGTGATTGGGGACTGGCTGTGATTGCTGCAGTTTGATTCGAGATTTAGTAACACCTCCTTGAGATGCGGAATGTTCAGTTACAAGCTAGCAGCAACTTGAGTACTGACCAATTAGGAATTTGGTCTAGTTTTCATTCATTGATGTGAGATTTGCTTTAGTTTAGGTGCTGATCCGGATGCAATTTGATTGGCATATCAAATTGATTGGTTAGAAGGCGTCGAGGCCGTTGGTTGATTACATTACATGACGAATTTATGGCCAACTTTGTAGCTCTTGGCTCTGTAAGCTAGTGATAACTATTTTTGGCAGCTCTGTTTGCCGGTAACTAGATTTGGTTCTTTAGCGTTTAGACTAGTATTGAGGACTTGAGGTAATATGATGCTTTGCCAGCAGTCAATACAGCCAAGGCACTGGATGGTTAGCAAAGTTGACCTTAATTTGACACAAAGTTTGCAGGGTTTGCTGATGGTGTGGTGATCTGATAGATATTTCTCTGGTGCTCAATTTGAATAATACATTATATGATTCTAAGCTGGGGTTTTGCAGTAGAGCTGACCAGATGCTTGCTACTGAATTTTCAGTTTTCACTTGACGAATATAGTAGCTTCACTAAGGTTCTATTCGGCTAGTGGTTCTATTAAGGTTCTATTACTGTGCAGTTAAAGATTCTAGGGAACTTCTATGGTCCTTTAAACTGTTGTTCATGTATGATAAGAAGGTACAGTAATAATAGATAATTGTTCAAGGAAAATTCAATTATTTTTCCCTCTCTTGAAAGAAACTCAATAATTTTAGTTCATGGGGAAAACTGATGCTTTCATCAAGGTTGAAAGCGCAGTTTATTACTTTGATTTAGCAACTTATTTCAGGGGAAACTGATCACTCTGGTCATCAACTCCTATACCATCACAGTACTATATGATAGTTGAGAAAAGATTTGCCTAATAATTTATACTTGATTGCTTTTTGTAGATTGCTACAACTTGGGGTAGAGAAGGAGAGGACGAACCTCCACCATCGTGCTATTCTTTTCTGCCTTTCCTCGTGTAGTTTTTGGGGTTTTTAGCCTCTCCTTCACGTTGTCCTTGACAGCAGCAGGGTTTTGCATTGGACAGATGGGGTTCTTCCAGTTTTTCAGTTCGAGGTTGTTTCTGAGGTGCAAAGAAATTGAGATGTTTTGTTTTTTATATTTAGCTTTTTAAGGTCAGAGATGAATCAATCAGATTCGATGAACTTGCTTAATCAGGTTCAATGAACTGGTTCGGCAGACTGTCAGCATATAATTCCATTGTATAATTCTTTTTAATTGGATTCAACAATTTAGAATTCATAATCCACCATGCTAAGTAAACTGATATCTTCTTGTGCAGTTTCAGTAGTAAATCATGTTATGCAATGTATACGGTGACATATTGCTGACACCATTTTCATTTTGGCAATGCAGAATAGTGTGATAGAGGAATGCACTTCTCTCTAGCATGTCCTGGATGTAGAGGCCAAACGGCGAACTGAATGATTTGTTTTATTCGTGTACCTCACCATTGATTCCTGACCAAAAGAACCGAACTAGAGGGCATTTGGTGGAGCAAAACCTGAAGTTTTGGTCTTTCTCATTGTAGAAGGCTAGAAGCTATATTGCTTGGTTGTTATTTTTGTGAAATTTCACCAGAGTGGACATAGATGCTCTATTGTGAACTTATCTTTTGCATAGTCTATCTGGAGGCTGTCACAACATAGCAGCACTCATTCCTGATATTTCATTTATGTTGTTATCCATTATCTGGGCTTATCTTTGATACATTGTCCTTCACTTCATTCCTGATACAGCTGAGACTGCAGCTATTATCATTGGCTGGGCTTTAATGTAAGTTAGAAATTATAGCTGTGATGTTTTTATTTGAACTAGCGTCTTTCTTCTGAACTGAAAGGGAAGGGAAGGGGATTGGGAGGATTAGAAAGGGATTAGTTCCACTAGGGATTGGGTGAAGGGAGGGGATCAACCCAATCCACTAGGGGATTAGTTCCCCTAGTGGATTATTTCCCCACCTCCCAAACAAAGCCTAAGGAGGAAAAGCGGGCAGTAGAGGTAGAATTTCAGCATGATGAACCAGGTTGGGGACCAAAAGGATGTCAGAACTTAGGCTCTAATCTTTACGATCTCTTACCAAGGTTTAGGTATGTTGTACCGTTATGCACGTGACTAGCTAGTACTAAAAACACGAGACACATAAATCAATTGACACGGAAGCGATCTGGAGTTTATAGCCAAAAACTCTTGTCGAGTCTCTAATATTTTCTCTTTTTTTTCATTACTCTTAGCTACTCCAACCTACCACTAGTACAGAAATCGATATCCGAGGCGGTTCAAATAGCACATCCGAGGTGGTTATAGCAGCCACCTCCACAGAGTGGTTGTGGATATGGGGGCATGCATCGAAGGCGGTTACGCAACCGCCTTGGATGAAATGCGTAAACCGCTTCGGATAAGCCCTTATCGGAGGTGGTTAAATTTTCTTAACTGCATCGGATAACGTCTTATGGATAAGGTTAAATTTTCTTAAACGCCTCGGATAACATCTTATCCGAGGCGGTTAACTTATCTTGACTGCCTCGGATAATATGTTATCCGAGGCGGTTAAGAAAATTTAACCACCTCTGATAAGGGCTTATCCGAGGCGGTTGCGTAATTGTAACCGCGTGCAGAAGTGAAATACCGAGGTGGTTATTAAGTTGCAACCACCTCGGATATGTTTTTAAACAGTCATTATTTTGCCTGATTTACTAGCCTCCCTGAAAAAACAAACAATTCATATGAAGTATCCAAAGCACAGCAGGTATACAACAGATTTATATAGCACACTATTCAATCATTCATTCTCGCATCGATCACAAGACATAAACTTCAAACATTCACATACATACGCATATAAATAATATTACAAAGTTGGATAGATAACTACAAAGTTTGATGCTTTCGAACTAATGGCGTAACTAATGACCTAACTAAAACCTAAGTAATGAAGCTTCTCAACAAACTGAGCAAACATGACTATGTCATAGGCTTAGAAAATGTGAAGTTTGAGAAGGACAAGCCCTGCAGTACATGTCAAGCCGGCAAACAAGTTGGAGCTGCTCATCGTCCCAAGACCATCATGACCACCACCACTCCTTTTGAGCTCATTCACATTGACCTCTTTGGTCCTACAACATATGAGAGCTTGGGAGGTAACAAGTATGGCTTTGTCATAGTAGATGATTTTTCTCGCTATACTTGGGTATTCTTTTTGAAGGAGAAGACACAGGTTTACAAGAAATTCAGCATCTCATTGTTAGAGTCCAAAATGAGTGGAAGGTAAACCTGGTCAAGGTCAGGAGTGACAATGGGACTGAATTCAAGAACTCCAAGGTGGAAATTTTTTTGGACAAGCATGGAATCAAGCATGAGCTTTCAAGTCCATATGCTCCACAGCAAAATGGTGTAGTGGAAAGGAATAACAGAACCTTGATAGAGATGGCAAGGACACTACTAGATGAGTACAAGACTTTACCAAGATTTTGGGCTGAAGCTGTCAATACTGCCTGCCACTCCATCAACAGGCTATATCTACATCCACTACTCAAGAAGACGCTTTACGAGCTGCTCACCAACTCCAAGCCAAATGTCTCATACTTTAGAGTATTCGGTTGTAAGTGCTATATCCTTAGGAAGGGCAAACGTCTTACTAAGTTTGAAGCTAAATCTGATGTTGGTATATTCCTTGGTTATTCCACTAACTCCAATGCCTATAGAGTTTTTAACACCTCCACAAAGATTGTTGAAGAATCTATAGATGTGGACTTTGATGAGTCTTATGGCTCCCAAGGAGAGCAAGTTGCTAATGATGTAGGGGGATGGGACATTCAAAAGAAGTCTACTGGTGAGATCAGACCCATCATCAAAGAGGAATCTGCCTCACCAAGTGATCAAGAACCACGCTCTCCATCACTGGGTGAAGACACTGGAGTTCAAGATGTTGAGTTCGAGTACAACCTAGCCAATAATCAACTGGATGCAGAGGACTTGACTTAGCCAACTGTGTCATAGGAAGAACTAACTGTGTTACAGGCAACTCCAACAGCTGTGATGCAGGTGGTTGACCCAGATCCCCTTGTGATCAGCAGGCTGTAGAAGGATCACCCTGTGGACCAAATTATCGGTGCCATTAATAGGGGAGTGACTACTCGTCCTCAAATTACTAATTTCTGTGAACATTACTCTTTTATTTCCAATGTTGAACCCAGGAACAGAAAGGAAGCTCTCATAGATGCTGACTGGATAAATGCTATGCATGAAGAGCTGAATCAGTTCGAGAGAAACCAAGTTTGGTCCCTGGTTGAAAGACCCCATGATCATAATGTGATTGAAACAAAGTAGGTCTTCAGAAACAAACAAGATACCAATGGACAAGTGGTCAGGAACAAAGCCAGACTTGTGGCTCAAGGGTTTACACAGGTGGACGGTCTGGACTTTGGAGAAACATTTGCTCCAGTGGCAAGACTTGAAGCCATCAGGATCCTCCTTGGATATGCTGTTCATCATAATATCAAGCTTTACAAAATGGATGTGAAGTCAGCTTTTTTAAATGGTAAACTTTCTGAACTAGTATATGTTGAACAACCTCCTAGTTTTGAAGATGCTAAGAAACCATATCATGTCTATAAACTACACAAAGCACTCTATGGCTTAAAGCAAGCACCTAGAGCATGGTATGACACATTGAAAGAATTTCTGATCAAGAATGGATTTAAAATGGGCTTAGTAGACACAACTCTATTCACTAAGAAAAATGGAAAAGATTTATTTGTGTGCCAAATTTATGTCGATGACATAATATTTGGCAGTACTAACCGTTCCATGAGTGATGAGTTTAGCCAGATGACGACCAAGAGGTTTGAGATGTCTTTAGATGGTGAACTCAAGTACTTCCTAGGACTTTAGATTAAACAACTCAAGGAAGGAACTTTCATCTCTCAAGAAAAGTTCACCAAGGACATCATCACCAAGTTTGGCATGAAGGATGTAAAGCCTATTCACACTGCCATGCAAACAAATGGTCATTTGGACTTAAACATTGAAGGTAAGTCTGCTGAACAGAAAGAATTTAGATCCATGATAGGCTCCTTGCTATACTTGTGTGCATCTAGGCCAGATATAATGTTGAGTGTATGCATGTGTGCTAGATTCCAAGCTAACCCTAAAGACTGTCACAGAGTGGCAGTACGCGGGATTCTGAGATATTTAATTCAAACCTCAGGGTTTGGTCTGTGGTACCCTAAAGGTGCAAATTTTGAGCTAGTTGGCTATTCTGATAGTGACTATGCAGGGTGTAAGGTTGACCCAAAAAGCACCTCTCGTACTTGCCAATTCCTAGGACATTATTTAGTGTCCTGGTCATCCAAGAAACAAAACTCAGTAGCCCTTTCCACTGCAGCAGCTAAGTACATAGCTGCTGGTAGTTGTTGTGCTCAATTATTATGGATGAGGCAGACCTTGAAAGATTTCAGCATATATTTTAATCAAATACCCCTCTTCTGTGATAATGAAAGTGCAATTAAACTAGCCAACAACCCAGTGCAATGAGACACCACTTCCTTAGAGACCATGTTGAGAAATGAGATATACAGCTGTATCATGTAAGGACTGAAAAATAATTAGCTGACATTTTCACCAAGTCTTTAGATGAGACTAGGTTCTGTGCTCTGAGGAGTGAATTGAATATCATTGATGTCTCTAACTTACAATAAAAGGTTTGGCTTGGTGTTTAGCTCATATATTTTTGCTATTTATATTGCTTATATTTTCATCTGAGTCAGGCACCTGTGTCACAGGTGTGTTCTATGCTCAGAGTTAAAAATAATTCTTGAGCTATCTGTGCATATTCTTATGTACTTGTTTTCAAATCAACTCATGTCAGTTTTAGCTTTGCTTGATTGAATTTCTGGCAAACTAACATTGAGAAGATTTCATAAGGACTCTCTGATAGTGCTCTAATGCTTGCTCTCTTATCAAACTCTCTCTATCTTGGTGTCCTAGATGAAATACTTGTCACCTGAGTCATCCATCTGTGTCTCAGGTGAATGCTTTTGATCTCCATAGGTCATAGGGTCTCTTCCTACTCAACTGTGTCATAGGTATTCAACTCAGCTGTGACACAGCCACCATATACCCCTTCGGCCTATATAAAGCATCGCTGCGTTTCCACAAAATCCTCGTCCAACTCAAAACCCCAAACTTCCGCCGTGCGCCAAAATCTCGAGTTTTCGTCGAAATCGTGGATTCCGCCCTCGAAAACTTTTCGACGCATCGGAGAAAGCTTTCCGAGGAGCTCCAGCACAAATTCCTCCGTGCATTAACGAATTCCCGATCAAAGTAAGCCTCTGCCAAACCTTCTTTGCGTTCACCCTATCTTCGTGTCCATGCAATTGCTCTAAAGCTTAATCCAGTAGTGCATTGTTCTTGTCTAGGGTTGGTTTAGCTCTTGTTCATCCTCCAGAATACATCTAGCTTGAAATTGAACGGCAAATCCTTGTAAAACCCTAGTTTTCTTAAATTTTCCATCCGCCTCCGCACGTAGCTGTGTCACCGCTAAGGTCTCACATGTCACACAGGTATGCCTATTCAACAGGTAGAGATCTCGGTTTGTTTCTAAGTCTTCACCTGTGTTACCTTATCCTCACACAGGTGTCTCACACAGCTACTATCTTCTGCATCTTAGGAACACCTGTCTCCTACATTCTTTCTTATCTATCTTGTTTCTCCAGATGTCTTCAGATTCTGAGAGAGCAGACAGTGGCCTTAAGTGGTCAGATCCAGAGGAGTCAAGCAAAGAGATAAACATTTCAGACTCAGATCAAGAAAGGGAAAGGTTGAGATAGAAGGAAGAGGCAGCTGAGAGAAGAAGAGCAAATGAAAGAGC
Source organism: Stipa capillata (assembly GCA_019208055.1). NCBI lineage: Eukaryota > Viridiplantae > Streptophyta > Magnoliopsida > Poales > Poaceae > Stipa > Stipa capillata. The sequence continues at coordinate 139,124 of JAGXJF010003910.1, forward strand.
TTACAGGCAAAGAAAAGCTGCTGCAAAGAAGGCAGCTGCCTCAGTTTCTCAGGCTGGTCAGTCCAGCTCAGCTCAGCGTGTAACAGCCAAGAGGACAAGATCCTCATCTGATGTTGCTCACACATCTCTGGGTAAAGAAGCTGCTAAGAAGCCAAAGCAAGCAGTAAAGGTCTCCAAGCCTTCCATTGCAGATGTAGTACTGCCTAGGGGCACACTTTCAATTAGAGAGCCTGTCCCAGATCCTCAAGTATCTCAAGATGACCTTGAATATGACAAGCTTATTCTGGATGAGATGGATAAGCTGGCAGAGCAGATCAATGCAGAAACTGATGAGACAGTAAAGAAACAGCTCACAACAATATACACTGCTAAAAGTTTTGAATTCTCAGAGATGTCTAGGCCAATATCTATGGCTATTCCAGAACCCACAAAAGAAGATAGAGCTCTCATGAGAGAAATTGCAGATTTGCACCGTCAGATAAAGTCAGCTACTTCTCATTCTGCCGAGGTTGAGTTGAGAAAGCAAATCATTGAGAAGCAGAAGAGCCTCTCCACCAGCTGTCTGACCGCTCCTTCTCATAAACCTATTGAGATCAAACACTCAGATGCTAGAGATCGTCATCTTATGCAACAAATTAGTGAGCTGATAAAGAAAGTAAACACTCTGCCAAGAGGTCTTGAGAGAAGCTCCATGCAAGCTGAGATCAGACTCAAGCAAGGCTTGCTCTCACCTGAGCTCAGATCAAAGAGATCATCTGCTCCTGCTCCTGCTCCTGCTCAAAGGTCAAAGGTCAAAGCTCAGATGACAGAGATAGAATTCTTGTACAGGAGATACATGAGCTGCTAGACAGAACAAAGGACATGCCACGAGGTGCTGAGAAAACAGCTTTGCTAGCTGAAGTTAAAATCAAGCAGGGATTGATCTCTAATGCAATCGGACCAGATTCTGTAGCCTTGTCTGCACTAAGCTCTAAGAGAAAAAGGTCTGAAACAATTGTGGTTATTGAAGAACCTCAAGCCAAGAGGCAAACAGAGGTAGAAGTTGAAATCATTTCAGAAACCTCTCAGAGTTCCAAGCCATCAGTTAAAGATCAGCTCGACCAACAGAAGGAAGCTCTCAAAGAATTAAAGAAAGAGATGCCACCACCTGTGTCACAGATGGCTAGCCCAGCCAAGTCAGATCTGCAGACATATCAGAGGAGGAGTAGAAGAACCCTAAGCTCTACAAGTGTTGACACACTTTCCTCTCTGGATGTTCAGAATCCCATGTCTCCCTCACAATTCCTTGTGTTTGAGACAGAAGAACAAGCTATAAAAGAGGCCCCTGTGCCTTCTTCATCTCCAAAGGTTGGATCAGTGAAGCCTTTTGAAGCTACCAAGTCAACTAGTCCACAACTGCCCCAACCAGCTGTGTCTCAGGCAGAAGAAGTCCAAGTCCAAGCTCCTCAGCTGCCTCCATCACCTGTGTCACCGTCAACTGACCCAGCAGTCGCTTCTCCTATTGCTCATGCCCCTGTGTCCTCACCTGTGGCACAGGCAAGTGGCTTAGCTGAAGAAGAAGAAAGCTCAGAAAGCCAATCAGATGATGGAAGGGGAGTGTCAGTGACTCCAACCAGGGCAAGAGAACCAAGAGCTGACTCTGATGAAGATTACCAAGCTGAAAGCTCATCCCCCAGTGCAAGATCAGCTAATGAGCCTAAGGAGGAAGAAGAAGAACAAGAAGACAGCTCGCCCAGCCCCTCCGTAGGAGAAGAGGATTTGGAATCCAAATATCATTACATCTTCTCTTATGCTCTGAGGACTGAGGCTAATCAAATGCAATTCATTTCAAGGGCTGCAGCAAAGAAGCTTCCAAAGAGTGACCCCAAGAGGTCAAAGAGCAAGGTTACCTCAATGAGCACAAGTGCATTCATCGAAATGAGGTCAACCTGCCCATATTTTAGCGAAGATAAGGAATTTTTAGATCCAGTTTGCTCAGACCCCAGATTTCACAATGATCATCAAAGGGGTGTCTATCATGAAATCCTATCTTCAAAAGGATTTGTAGATTGCAAGGACATTGATTGGTCTGCTCTAACTGATACAAGACTGAGGTCATTACCATCTCTGATTCAAGCCTCAGGCCTTGAATTCATCTGCAATCTACAACAAGGATATGACCCAGAAGTCATCAAAGAGTTCTATGCCACAGTGTGGGTAGAACAAAGCAATTAGGATGTCATGCTCTGGAGAATAAGAGGTCAGCTGCTATCCATAACAGCTCCAGAGTTCAACAGTCTATTTCATGCACCAGTGGAGCCTGGCATGGCGAATTTGTTCAAATTAGAGCCAGTCTAAAATGCTGACAGAAGGAAGTTCTATCCCAGAAACTTCTCATTCCCTGCCAATGCCCCAGTCGATCATGTTTACTTCAAGGGATCACAATCACTGCCAAGCATCTTGTTAAGATTCTAAATGTCACCATTCAGCCTAAGGGAGGCAACACAGATGCAGTCTACAATCCAGTCTGGCAGGTGTTGGTACACATAGCCAAGAATCAGCATTTTGATATAGCAAGATACATCTTTCATGAAATAGATGATGTTCAGAAAGATAAGAAGGCTAAGCTGAGGTATGGATCATACATCATGTGCATGATTCTTCAACGAACAGGTCTTCCAGAATCAACATTTGACATCTCAGTAAAGACATCCAAGACCCAACTTAGGCCTCAGGTTGATGATCATCCTGATGAGGTTGCTGTTCCTGCTCTTTTTAGAGACTTCCCGGACACAGCTGTGCCAGTCCCCGGTGAAACAGCTGCTCAAACAGCTCCTCAGATGCCATCACCTCAAGTTCAAGTGCCTACCGGTGTCACCGCTGATCCTCCTGCAGCTGACCCAGCTGAACTAGTATCTGTGACACAGGTGGCTGACGATGGCACTCTATCCTCCTCTCTGATGACCCAAACTGCAGCTAGAACCTATCAGAACAACGTCATGCCAACTCAGTTTGTAGCTCTACGCAGAGAGAATCTCCAACTCCGAACAGAAGTAAACAGTCTGCACTCCAAGGTTGATCAAATGCAGACTCAGCTCTCAGAAGTTCTCCAGCTGTTGAAGACCAAGCTCTCCTGAATATTTCTTCTCTTAACCCCTTTCTGGTGTTTTAGTGTCAAAGGGGTTAAGACCTGTTTTGGTGTATCAAGACCTGTTTTATTCTGAATTCTTCTGTCTTGATAACATTAAATCAGTGTTTTATGTTCTAATGCAGTAATGTTCTTGATATGTGTGGATGGTGTTTACTCTGATATAATTCTCCTCACATATCTTGCCTACATATACATATGTTTGCTCTGATCATAGTAAATATGAGTATATGCTCTGAACATGCTTTAATCTGCTGATTAAATTGAGCATTGCTCTGACCATGAAATTTTATGCTCTGATCATACTAACTGCATCAACATCAGTTCAATTAAATCAATCTCTTATGATCTATCAAATTCTCTGAACTAATAAAAGTGTATGTTGTAAGAAAATACTACTCACACCTAAAATTAAAACATGTGCATTTGCATGTTAAAAGCAAATCTTTTGTGCACGGCTTCAAGGGGAGTATATTCTAACAACCTGCACATATATCACTCATTCAAATCTTTGTTTGAGGTTGTTGAATGGGTTGCCACTAACCACCAACATTACCTCGGAATAGCCCTCCACTGACGGGCGCTTAACCCCCTCTGCTAACGGGCGGGCCGCCCGTTAATAACCTCCTGTCAGTGGTAAGGCTGGACACAAAGCTCGAGGCTCGTAGCTCGGCTCGGGCCCGGCGAGGCTCGGCTCAGGCTCGGCTCGGCTCGGAGGCGTAATGAGCCGAGCCCGAGCCTCCCCCTCGGCTCGTAAAGCTCGGCGAGCCGAGCCAAAAAGCTCACGAGCCGCTCGGAGGCTCGTTTGGGCTCGTTGCATAAAAAAATTTGGGCATGACCTTTGCTAATAAACTGACAATCCACATACATATATTAAACAATTATACAATAAACAAGCACATAGAACATAAAAAGTGATGCAATCAATATATCAATAAGTCTCAAGTTGTCAACAATAACATTTAAACATGCACCAAATCCATGTCCAATAAGTTATCAAATGTAAAGTCTCAAACTCTCAAGTCTCAACACGAACAATTCAACATCCAAAAACATAAAATGACATCCTGTCATGCGACCATCAATATGAAGCTCTATTCTTATTCTTCGTTCTCCATTCTTCCAAAATCCAAATCGAAGAGATGGAACAATTTAATCCTACATGTCAAATAAAAGAATGATACATCAATTATATGCATTTTGTACTTCAAACATTCTATATGTGAACTTCATAGTACTAGCATTATAGCACCTACTAGTTGCTCTCCACAACGCTTTCTGGAAATGGAATGAGCTCGACATCATCCTCATCATCTTCTTCCTAAATAAATTCATATTAATCGAATTATACATTACATAGATAAAAGATAACAATAATAATATAAAATAAATTATAATAGTAATAAACATACCACTGACATAACAACTTTCTTGTCATTATGTGCACCTCTAATCCAGCTAGAAGCACACACCAATGCCTCCACCATAGCCGGCCGTAGAGAACTCCGATAGTCATCTAGAACTCTACCCCCGGTGCTAAAAGTGGACTCTGAAGACACGGAGGTAACTGGTATAGTCAAGAAGTTCTTTGCCATCTTTGACACTACTGGGTATCTATGTGCATTCAACTTCCACCACTCAAGCAAATTAAAACCTTTGTTTGCCAAGCTCTCATTCTTCTCATCTAGATATATGAAAGCTCGCTCTTTGATGGCTCCATAGAAGATGAAAACAAGAAAGACTGAAACTCGTTTGAGCTAGAGGGTAAAGAGCTACTTGTATCCACAATGGAAGATGATGATGCACCAGATTTTTGAAAAGCCGCCTTGTCATGTCTATGGTCCATCTCGTACTTCTCATATAGCTTCTCTAATTCATTCTTGACATCCTCATACTCAACCATAGTCTTCTCCGGTTCATAAATCTTCTTAAAACCCCACTCAATATATTTAAGCTTGTACCTTGGGTCAAGAATAGTTACAATCACCATGACATTATTCTTTTCCTCCCAATACTTGTTAAACTTTTCCATCATTGCAGTGCCCATAGTCTTGAAATGCTCATTACTAGAAGCACAAGTAGCTCTTAATGCAATTTTGACATTGATAATGTGAGGATAAAAGATATTTGAAGTGGGATATATGCTAGCTGAAAATGCAGTAGTGACTTCTGCCAAAGATGCAAGTATTGGTTGAATAGTTTGAAACATTGCCCATTCCTCCCATGTGGGCTCCCATCTATAGTTTGCATCTGAATCAGCATATGACACTAATGCTTCCTTGTAAGCAATGCATGTTTTTAACATATAAAATGTGGAATTCCACCTCGTGGACACATCAAGTTTTAATCCTTCTCCAATGGTCAATGCAAGAGATCTGCAAATTTCAACAAACTTGTGCAAACGAGATGGAGACTTCTTTATGTACTTCACAGATTCTCTGACATTGGTTATCAAATGTGATATACTTGTTATCCCATCATTCACTACCAAATTAATAATATGAGCACAACAACGAACATGAAAATATTTTGCAACAAAACGTGAGCCTCTAGCAGCAAACTTAGCCTTCAAAGCCCGGACGGCTACATCATTGTTGGATGCATTATCTAGAGTAATTGAGATGATCTTGTCCTCTATCTTCCATGCAGCCACACACTCAAATATAGCTTGAGATATCACATGACCAGTATGCGGAGGGTCTAACTCAATAAAATTCAGCACACGACATTGCATATTCCAATCTTTATCAACATAATGTGCAACTAAACACATATAGGAAAATGTTTGGTTAGATGTCCACAAATCGGTGGTTAAAGCTATGTTGTCTACACCTTTGAGGCTCTTCATAAGTATTTCTCTCTTAGAATCAAAAACTTTGAGACATTCACTTCTTATGGTTTTTCTACCAATAAACTGATAAGAAGGATTTAAGTATTTCATCAAAATGTTGAACCATGTTTGCTCTACCATTCTAAATGGATACTCATGAACTATGATCATCTTAGCAAGTAATTTTCGAGTTTGCTCATGATTATGCTCACTAGGAGAATGCACAACAGGAATCCCAGAATCACCTGCACTTGATGGAGCAAAATTCAGAAGAGCTTGATTATCCTTCTTTGCCATCACGTTCTTGTATGTCGCGCATGCCTTCTTGTGCCTCCCAAGATGAGAAGTACAACCTCCTTGTGTGTATGAGTACAATTTCTTGCAGAACCAACACCGGGCCTTCAGTATCATCACACCTTTCTCCTTCGTGGATGGCAATGGGACCTTCTCAAAATAGTTTCAAACATCTGAAGTCTGCTTATTGCTCGACTGAACGGCAACCTTTGGCCCAACCTTCACCCCTCTTTGTCGTTTTCTTCCTCTTGCCGGTACTGAACAATTAGCATCTCCGGAATTCTCACCATCAGAAACATCAATATATTTTCCCTCCACCTCTGGAGCATAAGCATCTTCCATGCCCTCTTCAGACATGGTGTCATTCCTATCATATGAATTTTGTTCTTCATCCTGCTCATACATCGGCTGGAAATAAAAAAATAAAAGCAAACATCGTAATCATATTACAACAATTAACTTATATCGTAATCATATTACAACAATTAAAAATATAAAATAAAAGATAAAAGCAAACATCATAATCATATTACAGCAATTGCCTTATATCGTAATCATATTACAACAATTACTTTATATCGTAATCATATTACAACAATTAGAAATAAAAAATAAAAGAAAACATTGTAATAATATTACATCGGCTGAAAATAAAAAATAAAAGATAACATCGTAATCACATACAAAGAAGCAAAAAAAATAGCTCTACCATCCATGGGGGAGGAGATGCTGTTGTGTCAAAAGGTGAATCGCTAGGTAGACGCGTTGCACCGGCCTTCGTGGCGTGCACAACATGGCTGCCAGCAGTGCCCCTCTGTCCTCCATGCGTGAGTGCCTACGATGCCTCACTAGGTCGTTGCCGCTCCGGGTCCATATGCCTACTTTTTCAGCTAGACCAACACCAAGACGCTGTCAAAATGATGGATACCGTTAATAAAAGCATCAAAAAACAGTGAGATTTCAATGAATCTCATTTGGTAATGCAGCTACCCAGAGAGAATGGACAGCTGCTGCTTCTGTGCACAATCAGGAAGCAATAAGGCTAGTAAAATGTAACAAAAAAGGAGGATAGAAAAAAAATTGCAAGGTTTCAGAAGACCAAATCTGCAAACTATTTAACTGCAGCGTTGCATAGATTCATCACTGATTAATTATTATCGAATTCAATTGAATTCACCTCACTTCTCCAGAGGATTTTTAATGTGGCACCAACATTGCTGTGCAAATAATGCAGGCAGCAGAAATAGCAAACCAACAGAAATCCCACAAGCAGACACACACTCTCTCCACACCCTGATTTGGTGAGCACAATTCATGAATCCGGTCCCGAAAGGAAGGAAAAACAGAGAGATTTGGTCAGCATCAAAGCACACACATAGGAACTAAGAGTAAAAGGATCAAGCTTTTTATTACTACTAATATACGACATGATACAGTGATCATGAAGAGTATATACTACCGTGCAATATCTCAGTGGCGGGGTGATCATGAAGAGTATATACTGAGGTACTCGGCGCCCCGGACGGGGGCCGGGTTGCCCTTGGTGCTCAGGGTGAGCCCGCGAGCACTTCTTCTTGGGTGCTCGGGGTCAGCCCCTGAGCACTTCTTCCCAGGTGCCCGGGGTAAGCCCCCGAGCACTTCCGCCCGGGTGCTCGGGGTGAGCCCCCACGCACTTCTGCTTGCTTCGTTCTGGGCGGGGACCAAGTCGCCTTGGGCCCTTCGGAAAACGCCAATACGGGACGACTCGGGGCACCCCTTGATTTAACCGAGTGGAACAGTGCTCGGGGTGAGCCCCCGGGCACCTCTTCTTTAACTTCCATGTCCTTTGTGACATGGCATCAAGTTGGGCCTTTGCCAGCGGTTTAGGGGACCCTGGGCCCTGTAACGCCGACAGATGGCTTAGCAGAGTCCAACTGTTCGAGACCACGTGTCTCGCAAACTCATCAATTGTACAGTTTTAGCGAGTGCCATGAGTCATCTAGTGGATCCTCCTCGACTTACTCTCAACAAAGAAGGTAATATAGAATTGCATGGTGAGCTCCTCGTTCTAATCCTATCGCAGGCTCAGAAGTTGTATCAGACCATGCATGTCACATGCTTCGACGACTTGCCTAAAGCAGGCATGTTGCCGAAGGTACTAGAAATCCACAAAGCCCTAGTGGATAACTATTTCTTTCCTTAAGTAGAGGACTATCTCTTAGTAATCTTGCTACACCAAAGACGAGAACAAGGATCCGTCTCATCTTGTGCATACTCACAGGGGTTGGTCTTCCACCAGATTTTTCTGAAGATCTTCATTCTGGAAGATCTGTAGTCAACAGCTGGTCTTGGGACCCTTCCCTACTTTGACAGGTGGCAAATTGGCATGAGTGATCGAGGTCGGAACCTCCTATTCCTCGGGGTCCACATACACCCTTGACTTGCACACTATGGGAGCCTATTGAGTCGGAGGCTGAGGTGGAAGCTTTTCTCTGCCCTTTCTGACGGTTACTGGCTTCTTGACAGGAGAAGGAGATATGTTGGCCATCCTCTTTGGGTTTCTGGGAGGAAGTGGAGGTGAGGATGACTCTGCTAGTAGTGGTGCTACTGCTGCTAGTGGTGCACTGGTGGTCCTAGCTGTCTCTGTAGCTTGTGCCTTGGCAGCCTCTGCCCTTGTGGCCTCTGGTTGTGCGAATCTAGATTTGGCGGCCTCTTCTTTCTTCCTTGCTCACCATTCGCAATTTAGACAAGCCTCCCTAGAATTGGGAGACTCCGGCTCCTCATCATTCTCACCATCATCTGTGTCCGTAGGGAGTGAACAACGGAAGATCCCTTTGAGAACCTTCTATCCAGAGGATGGATGCTTTAACTGATTGAGGGCCTGAACTGACTCCGGAGGAAATTCCACTTCCTCAACATGAGATCTTGTCGCTACTTGTGGAGAAGGCCTCAATCTTTCCTTCTCACAAACCTTCTTCTCCCTGGAGAGGAATCAGACATTTGAGGTGAAGGAGGCACGCTCATGTTGGAATCATCCTTGCTTTGATGACTCTCAAAACTCATGTGACCTGTGAATTGGAGTAGATAAGAGCATGGGATGAGTACATATTGGAGCACAAAAGTCAAGAACAAAGTTTGAAAACATTTTGAGGTGGAAGACATAAGAAACTCATGTTTCCAATGAAACTCAGAGGTTCCGAGATCAAAGTTGGAAGTTCTGGAAACTGCCTCTTGAAATATTTCTCATAGAACTCAGAAGTTTTGAGATTTTCCTAGAGGTTATGAGTTTGCATTCTGTCCAGCTAGAGAGGGAAGTTGGACACTCCGAGAAAATCTCGGATGCTCGGAGATCCGAAAAATTGTGATCAAAACTGATTTCTGGAAGTTCCAAACTTTTCTCGGGGCTTCTGGTTTCCCTCTTCTCAGAGTGCAAGGAGATAATTAGAGGCTTCGGGGACATTCTGAGTTGCATTGCAATCTAGGGTTTTTAAGCCTAACCATGCGATGGATGTAAGGCTATTTTGCATGACTTTCTATGGGAGTTCAATCGATTAGAATGTGATACAAACGAAGAGATTAAGGTTTACCGTTGGGAAGGAGTAGCGACAAAAGAAATGTCGGTTGAAGTCACAGGACTGATGACCATGCCCTAACTCGGTGATGGCGGCACTGCTACTCCAGTGGTGAGCGATTAGGAGGCCCGACATTGGCAGAGGAAGGTCGGTAGAGATCGAGGCGTGGCCGGCGAGGTCGAGGTAGTGATCGCAGGGATGAGAGGTGGTGCGGGAGCAGTGTCCGCGCTGGAGTCAGGAGACCTTAGAAGATTTGGCACTGAAGGTTAGAGGTTCTGAGGTGGGTTAGGGTTTGGTCACGATGGGCACTTAAGTGAACGATCCAACCCAGAATTTAGATATTCTGAGAAAAATTTAGGGGTTCCAAGATTATCGGAGAACCACATGATAAGACTCAGAAGGTCCAATTTTGAGTACACAACAAATCTCAGAAGCTTCAGGAAAAATCTCGAAAGTTCCGAGATCGCGTATTTATCTCGAACAAAATGACCTTGGAGGCTCCTAACAAATTCGGAGACTCTGGAAGTCCTAAGTGGTGAGGACAGTGACGATTCTCAAATTCTCTGGGAAAATGACAGAGATACCGAGTTTGTCTACTAGGGGCACAAAGTTGAATCTCAAAAGCTCTGGGACGACTTGAAAGCTCCGAGTTTTAGATCAAAAGCTCATACGTGTAGATTTAAAAGAATTTTCAGAAGAGTTTAGATGGAGCAAGTCTAGGGGGTTCCTTATGGGTCCATTTCGCATCCAATTGGAGAATAACCAATCAATCGAAGTAACAATTTCCACGGAAATTGGATAAAATCAACTAGAACTCTTGGTAAAATAGAGAAAAAATGCTCAAAATTCACCAAGGACCTGAGTAGCAAGTAAGTTCTAATGAACCAAAGATGGTGATATTTTACGGTATTTCCACCATGTATGAGCTGGAATAATGCACTAGGACCTCTATGTATTGAAACCATAGGATCCTATGATGAAAATGCTCACTATTTTGCATATCCATCCTCCTAATGATAATAAATACACAAAAATATTGTTTTATTCACACTTTATGATATGTATTTGCTCATTGCAACAATAATACTCCCCCTTAGTGTGTTTACACATCTTAAGCTCCAAAAATCAAACAAAGAAAACACATGTTCAATGTTTCAAGCAATGTTTCAAGAATCTAAGACATTTAGCTCACTCCTCAACTCACAAAACCCATGCTCATCTAAGGGCTTGGTGAAGATATCCGCTTATTCTTTTTCCGTAATTACATGCTCAAAGTTATATCTCTTTTTCTCAAATGATCCATGAGGAAATGGTATCGGATATCTATGTACTTGGTTTGGGAGTGTTGGAAAGGGTTATCGGCTATCTTCATTGTGTTTTCATTATCACACGAAAGAGGCACTTCATTCAAATTGACACCATAATCCTTCAAGATTTGCCTCATCCAAAGCAATTGAGCGCCATAACTACCCGTGAAGATGTACTCCGCTTCAGCGGTGGATAGAGCTGCAGAGTTCTATTTCTTAGATGGCCACGCCCCTGGGGATCTACCAAGGAACTAGCATGTGCCAGATGTGTACTTCCTATCAACCTTACAGCCCGCATAATTCGAATCTGAATATCCAACAAGATCAAAACTAGCACCTTTGGGATATGATAAACCTAGGTTGGATGTGTGAACTACATATCGAAGGATTCTCTTAATAGCCATTAGGTGACACTCCTTAGGAGTGACTTGAAATTTTGCACACACGCACACAGTTAGCATCTTGTTGGGCCTAGACGCACAAAGATAGATAAGAGAGCCAATAATTGATCGATATACCTTTTGATCCATGGGTTTACCTTCTTATTTAGGTCGAGGTGGCTGTTGGTTTGCATGGGAATATTGATTGACTTGGCTTTGTCCGTATCAAACTGTGTGAGCATGCCCTTGATGTACTTGCCGTAACTTATCAAAGTTCCGTCTTGGAGTTGTTTGACTTGTAGTCCAAGTAAAAACTTCAAATCCCCCATCATGGATATTTTGAATTTGTCAGCCATCATCTTGCCAAAGTCTTCACTAAATGCATTATTAGTAGACCCGAATATGATATCATCCACACATTTTTTGCAAACAAAGAAGTTGCCATCAATGAACTTAGCAAACAATGTGGAATAATTATTTCCCATTTTGAAGCCCTTTTTGATTAGGAACTCCTTAAGGCACTCATACCATGCTCTAAGAGCTTGTTCAAGTCTGTATAGTGCCTTATGGAGCTTGTATACATGGTTAGGAAATTTAGGTTCTTCAAAACCAAGGGGTTGTTCGATAAAAATAAATTCATTGATCTTGCCGTTAAGAAAAGCACTTTTCACATCCATTTGGTAAAGCATGATATTGTGATGGTTAGCATATGCAACTAATCGAGCAACTGGGGCCTAAGACTTCCCAAAATCCAAACATTCGACTTGTGTTACCCTTGGGGCACAAGTCTAGCCTTCTTCCTCAGGACTTGCCCATTCTCGTCTTGATTGTTGCGAAGACCCAATTGGTGTTAATGACATTTTCATTTGGTCAACCCACAAGCATTCACACCTCGTTTCTGAGTGAAGTTATTCAACTCTTCATGCATGGCGTTCACTGAATTCAGATCTTCGAGAGTGGCATCTACCTTAGTAGGCTCCAAAGAGGAAACAGACAAGCAAGATTCACAAAAAGTTGCAACACAGGAGCGTGTTTGTGTTCCTTTACGTATGTTGCCAAGAATTTGGTCGACCAGATCGATGGTCCCGTTGCAAGTGTCTATTGATCCTCAGATGATCCGATTGAACTAGAGAGTGAATTTGACGAGGTAATCAAGCTTGGACTTGACGTTGAGCTTCATCATCATGTACTTGAGGTGCCTTCATGCTTTGGACTTCGCCTTGAGTGGATGTGGGAGGCTCCACTTCAATTGATGACATGCTCTCTTTGACCTTGGTTGGCATCACATCTCCAAGTGACATGTTCTTAATTGCGTTTGCCAAATCATCGCCATCACCTACATCAAGAGGCACATTTTCTAATTGCAAACCATTAGTCTCATCAAATTGTACCTTGCACATCTCCTCAATTATACATGAAGTATTATTGAAGACATGATACACGTGTGCATTAGAAGCATAACTGAGAAAGAAACCATCATCACACGTAGGAGAAAACTTTGAAAGTATTTGCTTTTCATTAAGGATATAACATTAGCTCTCAAAGACGCGGAAGTAGGAGACATTGGGCTTTTTCCTAGAAATGAGCTCGTACAACGTCTTCTTCTAGAGTCGGTGAAAATATAGGTGGTTGATTGCATGCCACATGATGTTGATGGCTTCCACCCAAAAAATATCAGTAGTCTTGTACTCGTCGAGCATCGTCATTACCATCTCGATGAGCTTACGGTTCTTCCTCTTCACCACGCCATTTTGTTGCGGGGTATAGCCGGAGGAGAACACGTGCTTCACACCTTCTTCATCTAGGAACTCTTTGATGTTCGTGTTCCTAAACTTGGTTCTGTTGTTGCTTCTCACATTCTTGATCTTCAGCTTGTATTCATTTTGAGCTCTTCTTGCAAATTTCTTGAGGATCTTATATGTCTCACCTTGTCATGCAAGAAAAACACCCACGTGTAGCGAGAAAAACAATAACGGACCCATAGGAGCTACCTCCTGTTCTCACATAGATGATGGGACCGAATAAGTCCATATGGAGAAGCTTGAGCAGCCATGTGGTAGTCATGACGTTCTTGATGGGATGTGGACCACTGGCTTGCTTCCCAGCTTGATATGCGCTACAAAGGCGACCTTGTTGAAAGTCACGTTCCTGACACCAATGATGTAGTCGCCCTTGAGAAGCTTGTCGAGGTTCCTCATTCCTTTCACTTTGCATTAGCACCAAAATTAATGTTCTCATGTGGTGACTCTCTACTATCAAATGAGGCGAACACCTACCCTCTGGTCATATGATTTGTGCATCCGCTATCGAGCGCTTAACTTTTCCCACCAAAGGTGTAGTCTTATAAAAACAATTTTACCATGATCACCAAATGGAACCCTTGCTAACATGATCACCAATCTTAGTACTAACAAATTTGGCTCAAATTTTATCATCCTTGCCCTCTCTAAGCACATAGGAAGCATCAAACTAACCAATAAATTTAGGATGACCCCTTTTAGCCAAATGACCCTCAAAAGTACAAGCTTGCACTTGCTTCTCTTTGGTTTGCATGAACTTGGTCTTCAGTTATTGCCAAAGGGTCCATGTCGTACCATTGTCATTGAACCTTGGAGTACATCCTAAGTCCTCATGGTTGAATTTCTCATTTTGGTGGCCAATATTTCCTTAAGAGTCTTACTACCCTTGTAGCACTTGAGAAACCCATTCTCACTCACAATTGTCGTTTCACATAATATAGGGTTAGAAACACTAGCGACATCAACATAGGCAATAGTAGGAGAACCCACGGATAAAGAAGCATACTTGGGACAAGGAGTTTCTACACTCTCTAGTCGATTGCTTGTTAGGAAGAGTGTGGCGTACCCGGTTCGGTTTTAAGGCCGGATACTTCCCTGTGTTTCCTGTACTGGTCCCATGATCAGTAGCCAGTACACACAGAACTTGATAGCATAGTCATACAATACCGAATTCTTTTATTACACAATAGCCATTATGGCTTTAGTTCATACAAACGGGCCTATTGGCCGAATAGAAACAACAGCGGAAATCGAAAGTGCGATAAATAACCCATCAATCTGCCTACCCAACAGGCAACTGACTGGGGGAAACGCCCTAGCCCTCGTAGTCACTGTCTCCATCGTCAGAGATGAACTCTTCTTCATCTGGCCATATCAACAAGCCAGGTGAGTACATTGAATGTACTCGCAAGCTATTCCCACAGGAAAAATATACGGCAATATAGCATGCAGCGTATATGTCAAAGGAACAGCTCTACCCTAAGTTGCTTGTTGTGCAGAAAAGTAAGTTTTCAATGTAAATACGAGAATAATAGATTTCAAAGCAGTTTTGTAAATCAGGGTAATTCAAAGTAACAAAACTTCACATGAGGTAGACCCGGCTACCTCCTTTTATCACTTGTGATAGCTCAGTCCCTACTACCCCGGGCAGTATGACTAGCCTCATCATTTCATTGCTCAACTCGTACTATCCCGGATAGTACAGCCGGCCTCCTCAACTCAGTGCTCAGCCCGTGCTATCTCGGATAGTTCGGCTAGCCTCCACTTATCTCAATGCTCAGCCCGTACTGTCCCGGACAGTACGGCTAGCCTCCTTCTCCTGCAATTCCTTGCTACCAGCCGTGTAGCGTAAATTGTACCCTATGGACACATCATGCACACGTCCTTAATCCCTTTCCCGAGCTTTCGCAAATAAAACTTAGTCTAACCAGTGTGTGGCCTTGCCAGTTCATGTCCATGACCGAGGACGCGGCTATTCGAATAGTTTTTAACACTCTGCAGAGGTTGTACGGCTTTACCCACAAGATGTAAGTCCCCCTTGTTGCCGAGCACTAACGGATACACTTCACGAGGTGTATCGGCAGGGCTATTACAACGAGGCCTTCGCCCGCTTCCATACTAGAGCTGGACCCGCTAGGTGGTTGACCCAACTTTCGCGTCCCGGACCCCGAAAATGGGACTCCCCACCTTTGTGTCGAGTCAACACCCAAACGCCCAGCGGTGGGGGATCTCTAGGACTTTAAACACCTAGTCATATACTTCCTACTTCCCACGGGTCCATACTCTAGCACTTGCCGGGGTACCAAGCCAAGTCCTTCCCATAAAGGACATGTGGACGTACGGTGAGGAACTGGTTTAGCGGCACTTAGGTTCGGTCCTTAACTGATTCGAACAAGACTCCATTTCTTGACCCATGTTCGTCCCGGACGACCATGCCTCCATCAGGTACTCTACACCCCCGAGCTACCCTTAGCATTTTCACCCGAATCAAAATCATCTCCAGTTTTATTTGGGGTTTGACAAACATTTCCTTTCAAATGCCATCTTGGATAACACATGCTATCCGAGGGTTTTATTCCCATGTCCCAGGGTTTTTGTGAACACCGATCAAATGTTTAGTTTTGAACTAAAGCGGGTCTAAGCATGGCTAAGGCCTATAGCCCTAATACTTTTGCTGGTCGTGGAACAACCGACTAATACTTCTAGGGTTACAAGGATCGGATATTCGAACCTAATTCATATGCAACTATGGGGTATAACTAGGTCTACATAAAATACCGTTGATATTCACATAGCATGCAAGTTTCGTAAACAAAATAATTAAATTTCGCACATATGGGATTCAACATGATCAAAGTGGGAATGCTTGCCTGGCAGTTCTAGTTCTTGCTCTGGACGCGGAGGTGAGTCCGGTTCCTCCTGGCGCACGTACCTCACTCTGTCAACTACACGTCGGAAAATCGGCGAATAAGAAGCAAAAAGAGCAACTTCAATTCATTCAAATATTATGCATGCTTAAGAGAGAATGATAACATTATGGATAGGTAATAGGGGTTCTGATCGAGTTAGGGTTTTGGGGTTTGAAGCCGGAGTCTTTGAGAACAATAAATTCCCTAGGCCAAGGGTGTATGTTCATACGTCACATGAAATGACAGTGCATTGGGTTAGGGCGAGGTATGCCATTAAGATTGTGTTCTCAAAATCATTTGCTTACAGAGCCATTGCGTATTATAGACACTTTAGGTATACTGGGCAGAGAGGAAAGATTTGTTTTGGTGCTTTAGAAATCGACATATACAATTTAAATACTAAGGGAAGAAAAGAGTAATCCTAATTCAATCTTATATTGTTTCATCTCGAAAGGTTTTAAATTTTAAAAATGTATTTGAATCAAAAAGATTGGAATTAGACTGAGGATCTTAGAACCAGTTTTAGGTTGCCCAGAACCGGTCTAGATCCCGATCATTTTAATGCAGTAGTCGGTTCTGAACCAGAACCGGTTTTAACCAATTTACGCTTTCTGTGCAACTGGAACTACGCTTTCTACTAGCAGAGGCGGGAAACGGTGGGGCGCAGCCACTTAGCGGGGAAACCAGGTTGGACTGTGGCCCAAACGGGCCGTTTGGCCCATGCTCTGTTAAGAGCCTCGCTTACCTGCCGCAACCCTTACCGGTGGTGTGAACCCGACTGTCTCGATCGGCTGCTCGGACAGCCCGTGAGGGTCACTGGCGGCGGTGCTTCGAAAGAGGGGTTACCGGCAGCAGCTGCAAAATGAAGAAGAGGGAAAACTCAAGAGGGAAGCTCTGGGCTCGGTTCCCTTGTCCAGGAAATTTGGGAGGGCTCGAGTGGCTCGGGTTGTTGCTGAACAGAGGGGAGGGATGGGAGCTAGGTTGAGGAAAAGGGAGCTCGGTGGCAGCTTGAGCTAGAGAAGGGAAAAGATGGGTGAGGCTTGGGTGGAGCAGAGGTGTTCGGGTAGGTGGCTTGTTGAATGGGAGCTCGGCATGCCTTATATAGGCCGGCGGTGGAGTGAGCTGGCCGGCGGCCGCTGCTCTTCTTTGCATGCGATGATGGGGCAAGGCCGGGCTCGGCTGTGGCTACAGAAGGCGGAGGGACGGCCGTGGCATGCTAGGGTTGGCTAGACGGTGCTGCAACCGGCGAGCGGCGTGGCTGCCATCGCCGTGCGGTGCAGTGATGCTGTGGATGCACACCTAGGGAAGGCCAGGGCGCGACCAGAGCGCAAGCCCGAGTGGCATGGGGTGCCATAGCTACCCAAGGGTTGCATGCCACGCGTATCCATGTCACAGGGATTCGGGGAGATGTATCAAAGTACACAGAGGAGTTTGGCACCGATTTGTACCTTGTGCAATGTGTATTCGTGAATGCCAGTGCTGACATTGGCTGGAGTTCTACTAGAGATGATAAGACGAAAGAAGCCAGAGGGAGTTATGAGGTTGGGCATGCTGAAATGACAGGAGAGGAGTCCTGTGGCTTAGTTTTTGTGTCTTGCCCTTGGAACTTGCTCATCATTTTATGTGAGGAATTATTTAGGGCCTAGGTGTTCGATGGCGGTCATTCCAGATTTTTGAACTAGGTGTGTCCATGTTTTGTATATTTGGACTCCTGGGGATGTAGGGATCATTGTAGAATTTTATCGAAATTTTTCGAGATGTATTCCTATGGGTTGTAGTTCAATGCTCCTTTTTATCCTAAGGTTTATCAATTCTGTTTGCAAATATTTTTGTATTGGACATCATTATTTTATATTATAATTGAGTTAAGAATATTGTTAGGTTGTCCCACAATTTAATTCGGGATTTTTGGAAGGGCCGAGGAGTGCTTGATCTCGCGGTTAGGGTTTTTGGAAGAAATTGGAATTTAATAAGAGGAAATGGCCAGGGGCTGGGATTAGGGTTTCGGAGCGTGACAAGATGGGACGGGAATATGGGAACTCGAGACAAACCTTTCACCTTAGCTTGGGACTACTTGGCGGTAAGGTACCGTCGACGCAGTGGCGTATACGGTGTTTGTGCTGCTTTAGATCGTTTCCCGTGTTAGGGTTTAGATCGGGGCGGTGCGTGTGTGGCGGGGTGAAGTGTATTGAGTGCATGCAAGGTTAATAATGTCATGACTACATGCGTTGATATGTTGGTAATGCAGTTTTTGAAAATCGGGATGTGACAAAGAGAGAGATGTTTTCCTTTGAGAATATCATGAGATATCTTAAAAGTTTCATAATCTTGTTTGTTCTTGATGTTCTCATGCCCAAAATTTCCATGAACACTCCTAAGCTCCTCATGAGACTTTTTAAGTCTACGATATGAGACCATCAGCTCCTTGTGCTTAAGAGTTAGGGCCTCATTTTTCTCTATCTCCCTCACATGCAATGCCTCTTGGTGATTAATGACAAAAGCATCATAGCTAGGCGTACTCAAATCATCAAGATCATCAAGCAAGTCATCATAACTATTATCAAAGGTTGGAGACTTGGTGATTTGAGATACCTTTGACCCATTTGCAATAAGACAAATAGACCCAAGGTTGGAGACCCCTTTGAACCCTCGTCGTTGCTTCAGCGGTCAAAGAGGGACTTGGTAGGTCTTAAACTTGCCATGGCAAGACCGGTGACACCATCATCAGAGTCCGAGTTGGAGCTTGAGTGAAAGTGCATCTAGGCCCCTAAGTGTTGTTTTGGTAGTTAATGACAAACGATTAAGGGACTAATGACTGTCAATGAGTGCATGAACAGATTTAGTCCCAAGAAAGTTCAAAAAAGAAGCATCGACAATCCCTCAAAAGAAAAAAGAGAGAATTCTACACCTCCAAACACCAAGAGAGAATTCTTGTGAGGAAGAGAAATATTTGAGTGATTTGAGATCCAGTCCAAGCAAAGCATTGAGTTAATCTTTGAGTATTCATCAAGATCATTTCTCTTGGAGATTGGGGTCTACTAGATGGTTAGGAGTCCTTGAGAACTCTCATCCTTTTTCGTGAGCCTCAGGAAGTTTGTGAAGGCCGAAATTCACCTCCATGAGGAAAGAATCACCAACAAGGAGTCGAGGAGACACAAGAGCATCCTCGAGGGATAAAGGCTTGAGAGGAAGCTAGCTCTTGATCACGTGTGATCGAGCTCCCCAAACGGAGACAAACTTCGGAAACAAATCTCGTGTTTCCATTTTGTCTATTACTTCTCGCATTTACATTTTGCAAGTCTTACTTATATTGCTATAAATTGATCTTGCTTGTGTATTACCTTGCCTAGCATTGTGTTCATATCATTCTTGCTTTAGATAACTTCATTTCTTCACAAATTGCAAGAATCATTAAAAAGTGATTAAGATTGTTTAGTCTTCTATTCACCCCTCCCCTCTAGGCCGACATCTTGATCCTTTATTGAGTCGTCGGGATCCCATTCCTTGCTAACATGATCTCAGCCTTGTAGTGGTTCTTGATGAACTTGCCATTCCCATGACGCTCCTTCTTCTTGTACCCCTTCTCCTTCTCATATTTCTTGTCCTTGTTGGGACAATTCACGATGAAGTGTCACATCTTATTGCACTCAAAGCTGCCCTCTTGGTGAGTTTCTTCTTTGTGTCCTTTAAGTACTTGTGACTTCCCCTTTTACCAAGGAACTTATTGGCACCGGCCTTCTTGAACATCTTGGAGAATCTTCTCACAACTGGAGCGACGCCGTCTTCATCAATTTCCTCTTCCTCTTCATCATCGCTCAAGTCATCCTCAACGATGTGCTTGGCCTTTAAAGCGATGTTCCTCTTGAGGCTTGAGATGGAGGCCACAAGCTCTTTCTTGTCTTGGATCGCCATCTCATGAGCAATGATCCTTCCAAACACCTCATGGGAGTCAATTTCTTGAAGTTGTCCTTCTCACGGATAAGTATCACCAAATAATAATACTTGGGGTAAGAGGGCTCAAAGCATCTTCTCGATGATGAAGTGGTCCTTGATTTTCAGGCACCCGAGAGGACTTGAGCTCGTTCACAATGTGATTGAGGCAGACGAACATTTCATTCATGCCCTCACTCTCCATCATAGTGAAGCGATCGAGCTTTCTTGTGAGAACGTCGATATTGGACTCAACATCGATATTGGACTCCTTGACGGAAGAGGTTCCATAGTGGATCTCCATGAGCGTATTCCATATGGTCTTGGCGTCCTCCGGCGTGCTAACCCGGTTAAATTCAACTGGACTCAATGTGTTGAAGATGGCATTCGTCACTTGGGCATTGAGGTAGATATTCCGGTGGTCACTCTCAGTGAGCTCGCCTTTGTGGAGTAGTGTATAATCATCAACAACAACACGCCATATGCTTAGGGCAATGGCCATTAAATGCATCTTCACTTTATGTTTTCAACTAGCATAGTTTGAACCATCAAAATATTGACCTCTCCCCACATGCAACCCCTCGCTAGATGACATCATATCGATGAAACCTAAGATATGAGAGCACGAGGCTCTGATACTAATAGAAAGGATCTAAGATATCGACCAGAGGAGCGTGGATAGGAGATTATGAAAAACATGTACCAAAAGTAAATCCTACATATGCAATTCTAGAACTCTAAGTAAAACATAGCATACTACTGAGCACTATATGCAAAGAAGAAAGTATGTAGGCATAGAAATGCACAACCACACGGGAGATATGGATTTATTGTCAAAGGTTGAGCCTTTAGTGAGGCTTCATCTCTGTTGAGGAAGTTTGATCCAACAATCAAAGCCGACACCGAAACATGCGCTTCTCTCAAAGGGCATGCCGGTGCGAAGCCCCCTCTCATTTATGATAGCTCTTCACCTTGCAAGAGGTGAGCTCCAAACCCTCACAAACTTCTTAGGGCTCTACACAAACTGCTCGAAGGCTCCCAAGCAACAACTAACCGTCTAGGAGATGCCAATCTACAAGAGTAACAAACTTCAATCAGTACGTCTTGGAGATGAACTCTTGCTTGATGCTCAACTATGGATCAATCTCTCTTTCTCTCTCTCTCTCTCTCCCCAATATTTCCTCACAAAAATCTCATTTTGGGCTTGAGGAAAGGTGGAGTTTCACTCAAGAGAGCAGATGATTAGATTAGCACAAAGCTATGTGCAAAGAAACTTGGGGGTATATATAGCCAACCCCTCAAAAACTAGCTGTTATAGAAAAATTAGGGAAATTTGGAGGATCCGACTTGAACTTGGAGGTTTTGAATTTTTCCAATCAACAACTATATCACTTATACGGTAACAGAACTTGGAGGCTCCAGCAAGAACCTAGAGACTCCGGCTTTTCAAACAATGACTAAATAGCAAGACCAGAAACAGATTTCCAAGACTTTCATAACACAGTGAACGGAAGCACATGTCGGCGGTTCCAACTTGGAACCCAAACCCTCCAGAAATTTTGAATAGCCTTCAATAACGCGAGGTCAGAAAAAAAAATTAGAGGTTCTGACATTGCATTGGAGCTTCCGAGATTTCAAAAAACTCATAGAGTGTCGCCAGTAAATGAACTTGGAGCTTCCAACATACTGACTTGGACATTCCAAGATTTTAAAGGTAAGTACAAGAGAAGATCTTGGACAGTTCGAAATTTTTTGGGAGTTCCAACTTGGAAGCTCAAAGGACTTTGTTGTTTCTAGAACCAAAACTTGGAGGTTTTGGGAAACACTCAGATGGTTCGACATCCTTAAAAACTGGAAAAATGGGCAACTCGGGGGCTTGAAGCTCCCAAATTTTCTACACATACACGGAACCCGGATATTCTAACTTTGACCTTGAAGGTTTTGACTTTTGCTGAAAGTGTGAGAACTGAAAATTTTCAAAGGCCTCATCGGATAGAAATTTTTATTCCTAGCTAAGCATTAGCAAGTCATTGTCACCAACTTCTAAATATCAGCCCCTCTTAATTTTATGGCTTTCTCTAAACTCAACGTGATTCTCGAACCACTAAAAGGGCTAGAAAATGATTATTAACCTTCATTTCTTTATGTTGTCCTTTCTTAGAACTTTTTTGGGGTCATCAACGATGGTAATATAATCGCTTTCGTGACTAAATTACCTCATCACACTTGATACACACATTAATCCCTTAATAATTTTTATTAATTATCAAAACCCACTTAGGGGGCCAAGATGCACTTTCATATCTAACCTTCACTGGTTGGATCTAGCAACACGAGTGTGATGTGTCTCGTGCATCGGCACCTACTCTTCAGTGTGAAGACCCTTGATTTGGCCTTCACTGGTTGGATCCAACAACATCGACACATGCGCGTCATCTCCTTCTTGAAGGCATTGTCGTAGAAGATGCTGATCTGCTCCATTGAGTGAATGCCCTTGGTCTGGCCTTCACTTTGTTGGGCCCCATTTTGATCTTTGGTAGCATCGTAGGTGTTTTGACTTTTAGTTGCTATGGTTGATTTCGCCAAGCTGGCCACATTTTGACAGTTTGTTTGTCATTTTTTTCTCTTTTGGGCCTTAGTCTTAATGTGTCAGGACCCTAGAATTACAACCCATCCTTGTGATGCATTGTCTAAACACCCGATTAATTTCCTAACATATCATACGTATAAGAATATATGTATCCATCACTATTGGACAATCCGACACCGGGCAAACATCTCATATGCACCTCAGGAGTATGCCTTACCGTTGGCAAAGCCGGGCAAAAACATTAAACACATTACAACAAGAGCTAAATGCAATTCCAAAGTCCTGTAAAGACTTAGCGCCATTCTCACAATGATCTCGAAGGATTCCAAAAATTGTACCCTCACCCTAACCTAGCACTAAGGTTAGTGGGTTGCTCGAAAGTCCGGTACAATCGCTCACACCCTGCCTAGCTAGCTAGTGCATCACAGCTAGTGGGTCACTCAACCGAAAATCATCACATTTAATGAAATGAAAGAACAATCTAATTCTTTACGGCTGTCCCATACACTTCAAAATCATACACGCATGGTGTATGAGATACCTCTTTAGCTACTTGCATATCACAACAAAACTCTAAAGAAAGAGATACAAGATATATACAACACATCACATACACAGGGCAGTTAAATATATTACAAACAACATGACTCGAACGTAAATATGACAGTGCTTAGTACACTACTCATATTACATAAAGATAGGCCTATCTCATGACACAAAAGAAATCCATGAGCTTGCTGAAATTTTCTGAACAACACACATCCTAATTGTGCAAAAGCCTGCCAGGACGGCGAGGCATGAAAGCATACCCTACTTTAGGTGGTATAGCCCTCAGGGTGGGAAAGAGTGGTGCCCTCTCACCAGGAGGTGGAGAAAAGGGTCCACGAACTGCTCCAAGAATGGAGCGGCTAGCACAGAGAGGACAAGCATAACGGTGTTCTTCAAGGAGTGGGAAAACAAGCTCTAGCGAAAGATCGACATGGTGTGAGTATTCACCATGTCCATTCAGAACAGCGGCAGGTACCAAATTAGCACCCACAATCTCATCCACGACATAGAGAGTGTTGAGAAGTTGGCAGTAAAGTTGATCTCGGCCATGCCCGGCCACACAAAAGGCCTTGTCCAAAAACCACACCGTACGTGCCAAATCAATCACAAGGAGGTTGGTGTGCATGGTAAAGCTCTCTTGGTAAGTAGCATGACTGAGGTAGGGTCTTCCAATGAAGTAACAGAAGGGCGAGAGTGACAACTCTGGGAACTCATAGCGGAAATGTGCAACAACAACATAGGCCGCATGTTGCATGGCTACCTCGGGGAGGTACGTGTGCCCATTATAGACACACAGCTCCGAAGACGGCTCCTCACTGCAAGGATATATCTCCACGGTGGCTGTGACGTCCGCCATGCCAAAACTCGGTGGCGACGGTAGATAGAATACTCTAGCATCCAAGGGAAGCTGAGGTACTAGAGCATGTGTAGGAGGGTCTTTGGAGCACCAACCACATCCTCACAATAAGAGGTGATAAGAATTCTTCCTATATCCATCTCACACCAAGCGAAAGATGGATGGATCAGCCATCAATATCAAAACAAATGAAATAGAGAATTAAAATTCAGATCTAAGATAGATAAGGAAAAGAAATAAGTGGAAATTCTAATTATAGTTTTTGCACATCATTTTTAGTTTTCACAAATAGTTCTCTCAGAGACACCAAGTACTAATAGTAATGTTAGTTTGGCTCTGATACCGAGCTGTCAGGACCCCAGAATTAGAAACCAATCATGTGTGATGCATCGTCTGAACACTAGAGTAATTGCCCAACATACCATACATATAAAAACGAATGTATCCATCACTGTTAGACAATCCGACATCGGGCCAACATCTCATATGCACATCAGGCATATGCATCACCATTGGCCAAGCCAGGCAAAGACACACACACATCACAACAAGAGCTAAACACAATTCCAAAATCCTGTAAATACTTAGCGTCATTCTCAAGTCCGCTAAACACAATTGTACCATCACCCTAACCTAGCCCTAAGGCTAGTGGGCCACTCAACCGAAAATCATCACATTTAACAAAAGGAAAGAACAACCCTAATTCTTTACGGCTATCCCATACACTTCAATATCATAAATGCATGGTGTATGAGATTCCTCATTAACAATTTGCATATCACAACAAAATTCTAAAGAAGAGATACAAGATATATACAACACATCTCATACACAGGGCAGATAAATATATTACAAACAACACAACTCGAAAGTCATTCACATCAAATGTAAAGATTCAAACAGCAGCGGAAACATGTTTAGAACACCCAAGATGGCAGCCCTGAACATCTCCAAAAGCCACATTTAACCACACTTGACCAAGAGAGACAAACAAGGCAACTAGACATCAGAATCGATGTTATCGACATCGTAGAAATCACCTATGCTAGGATCACCTGCAATATTTTAGGAATTAAATTCCTGTAAGTACTTTGTTATTTACAAGATGCTCCCAATTAAATTAAGCATGAATGAACAAGAATAACACTAATACACAAGTATTTCATTATCAACAATTAAAGCATGGCATGAGCATGAAGGATAAACCAATATCAACATGTATCATCATAACCGTTCATTCTCAGATTTAACACATAAATCTCAGATCAGCAAGCATTTGAAATCAACCAAGACTTCATCCATATTCATCACATGAAGTCAAGCAAGACTTAATCCAAACATCTAACCAAGTCAACCAAGACTTAACCAATTTTCCTCAATTTGGGAAGTGCTCTAAAGTGTCGTAAGTTCATGGTTGTCTGACAATGACTTTCCAAAATTCCTGCATAACACCAATTGTTTCATTAAATTTGGAATTATAGAACTTAAGATATGTAACTTTTAAGATTTGAATTCAAATTTTAGGGTTTAAGGGCATTTTGAATTTTGAAAATTTTCACAACTGTAACATGAATAAAATTTAAACCCTTAAATTCTAGAGATTAAATAATAATTTACAAAAATGAATCGACTCATTTGGAGTTCATATGAATTTTCTATAATTATTACAAGTTTTCATCATTTTTAGCATTTTCTATCTTTTTCTCAGTAAAGAAAAATATGAAAAAAATTATTACTCAGCAGCCTTCTAACCTTAGTGGCTGACCAGTGGGGCCAAAATTCAGCTTGGGCTAGTCAGTGGGCCTTTGGGCCCACTTATCATCCTCTGCCTATGAACCATTTTCTTTTTATTTATTTCTTCTCTCTATGACATATAGGTCCTACCTATCATATTATTTTCTTTTTATTTTTCCTAAACCGAATATTTAAGCAGTGGGGCCTGGTTGTCATTCACACAGAGTTAAACCGGTTTTAACAGAATTAACCGTTGGGGTCCAAATGTCAGCCCCCTATTAACCTAATGGTTATACCTAACACCGGTCTCACCATTTAGATCCTGAGCGGTGGAGCACGGTCGGCTAGAATTGCAGGAGTGATTTAGTGGACCATTTCACGCACGGTTTGCAGCATCTAGTCCCTAGAGGTGTCGTCGATGCATCTCGGTGATTGGCCAGGTGAAAGGCTCGCCGGAGATCTGACTAGGAACTCGCCGCCGGCGGCTGGAATAGAGGAGGATCAGGCCGAGCAATCCAGAGAGAAAAAGAGGGGAAGAAGTGTGCGCGTCTAGTCGAAGGCCTCTCGAGAGTTGTTTTGAGCTTGCGACCGAGGCGGAGGAGGGGTTGTGGTTGGCGCTGTGACGATCACCGGCGGCGAGAGCGATGCAATTCAGTCAGGGAGGAGGAAGTAGAGCCATAGTGATCCAAGTCTTGGCGCCAAACATTTCCCGGGAACGTACTAAGCAGATCTTGGACACTAGTTGCTTGGGAGGTCGATGGCGAGGTCCTTGTCGATGATGGCGGACGGCGGCGTTCGGATCACAATGGCGAAGACTTCCAGCGGAAGCCGAAGATGAAGAGGAGGTTAGGGAGAAAATGTGAGTCCACGGGAACCTAAGAGAACTGGCGGCTGTCGCATAAACTCATCAGAGGAAGTGTTTCGACATGTAGTGGATGTTGCTGGACTTGAAGATGATGGCGAGCTTGACGGTGTTGCATTGACCCTCTACACCGAGCAAAAGCAGAAATAAGAACAAGGAGGGAAGGCGGAATAAAGTGGCAGGGTTAGGAGGAAGACTGCACCGTCAGGCTATATGAAGACAAACGATGCCACAACGGAGCTCGCCAAAGCTCACGATGTCA
The DNA here is from genome assembly GCA_019208055.1 of Stipa capillata. Taxonomy (NCBI): domain Eukaryota; kingdom Viridiplantae; phylum Streptophyta; class Magnoliopsida; order Poales; family Poaceae; genus Stipa; species Stipa capillata. The sequence continues at coordinate 166,104 of JAGXJF010003910.1, forward strand.
AAGGTGTTCCAGCAAGGGAAATCTATGGCAAAGCTCACAAAGTGCTCAGGAAGCTGCACAAAGGAACAAGGAACGCGATGGCGAGGTCGACGATGCAAATGAGGGCTCACGGGCAAATGAAAGGAGAAGGGGAAGAAAAGCAGCGGCTACCGGAGTGGACAGATGGCACCAAGACCGTGCAATTGCCCCAATGGCCTTCTCTGCTGCAAAAGGATGCATGGCAGAGCAAACATGGGCGCAGGTGTACTGGCGAAACGGCCGGCGACCGATGGCAACCCGACGGGGCTGTTGGCCGTTACCAACCAGCTGTTCACGGGCCGTCATCGGATGTGTGGAAGGAATGCCTTGACCAGCGGGCCCTGGGCCCAATGCAAAGAAGAAATGGGTACACAGCAGGTGCTGATCATGGGCTCAGCCCACCAGCAAGAGGAGATGGGCCGACTAGCCGACCCATGAGGTAATGGAGGTTTTTTCTTTAAATTTTTTCTGTTCTAGGGTTTCAACCAGCAAAAGATTCAAATATGAGTATTGAAATTTGGAAACATTCACAGGGTATCCTTAGTATATTTATATCCTCCATGCTTTTTCTCATATTAAAATAATTTATTTTGGATTGTCATTTAAATATAAATGCAAAATTGTCCATACTTAGGTTTGAATTGTAGGTAGTTAAAATACTATTCAATTTTTTAAAATTATATTTAAGTTTAGAGATAGAAATAACCCTCAGATATAAAATTTTGTAAAATTTGGATAAGAGAATATTTTCTTATTTAAAATGATTTATAAATCTTTTTATTTGAATAGGCAATTGAATTTCAAATGACTTGAAACTTTTTGTAGAGCCTCTCTGAGATGTTTAGGACTTATAACATTTACTGGAAGAAAATTTGGGGTGCATTTGGTTCCATAACTTTTATTTGAGTTGATTCTAGGTCAAAATTTTAGGGGTTTTTTTAATCATTTTGTGTGCACTACATGCTAAAATGAGATAAAGCAAAACCATATTATTACATGTTGATCTCCACTAATCTCATGTACACAAATTTACACAAAAGTGGGTCTTTACATAATGCATTACGCATTGTTTGAAACAAAATTGAATGCTGTATTCATCGATTGATGCAGAGATCGAGAAGATCATCTCCTCCTTTATCTAAAAACCATGGGCATAGTCGTCATCACCTATTTTGAATAATCGCTACCCCCAACTCCCAAGATGGATTCTTTGTGTTCAGGAACATCTCATCCTTAGCAAACACATCGTCAACTAACAGTGATGCAGATGTAGGTCGGCATCCTAGATATGACTTCCAATTGCCTCAAATGCCACCACGGCCTCAGATGTCACCACTGCCTCAAAAGTTGTCCGCCTCCTCAATCCTAGATGAACATGAGAGCCAGTGAAAGGAAGAGGAATTGGACGGGAGTGGAGGTCGGTGACGATGGTGGAGTAGACGAGAATGAGATGGGCTCAGCGTGTCAGTGAGGATTTGATATTTCTATGTCGTCTCAAAATTTTTTATTTCTAAGTCGACCAAGTTACACATCATCAAGTCTGAAGTTGCATAAAATAATTGTGTACAAATTTAAGTCTAGAAATGTGTCACAACCAGTTGCACATTTCTAACCTAAACTTGGCATAATTTCTAAATATGCAACTATCTATCTCCTTTCAATCAAGAATCAGGGCCTCTTTGATTCATGGGATTCGAAAAACGCAAGATTGGAATGTCATGCCATATTAAATACTATGGGAACCAAACCCACAAGAATTGTTCGAAAAAGGTGTTTGGACGTTGAAGAGGAAAAATACAAGGATTTTGAGATTAGCTGTAACTAGGACCTCTTTGATTCCTTTATTTTAGATAATTATGTTCCTTATGATTTTTTGGCATAAAGTTTGTTTGATTTGTAGGATTAAAAACCATAGAAAATTTTTCAATGGACTAGCTTGCATGTAATTTCAAAGAAAAATTTCCATTGAGTCTGGCCTCTTGGAAAATTTTATTTGTTTCTATGACAACTATAACATGTACGAAGCTCCTAAATTTTTTTTTATGTTTTTCCTATGGTGCAACCAAATAACTTTTAGTACTTATATATGTGTTTTTAATTTCTGTGGGATACAACATATCATGATATCCAATTTCTATATTTTTTTCTATTCCTACATTTTGAGAATCTACGAATCAAAGAGGTTGAAGAAAAAAACAAGAGAGAAAGAGAGAAGATATGTTGGAACTCTCAAAAGAAATTCTCTATGAGATGAGACTTAATGGAAGGTTTCTCTCTTTATTGAGTGCAAAGTGTTCTAGTGAAAATTTTCTATGATTTTTAATCCTACAAATTAAATAATATTTATAGAAAATTTAGGGACTGAAATTCTATAAAATTCTTTTGAATCAAAAAGGTTTCATGGTTATGATAAGAAATTTTTAATGGAAAGAGAAAATAATAAGTTTCAATGGAGAGAGAAATAGAGGACGAAAGAACCATTTGCCTCGGTACGCATGGTCTTTAATATGTACTTTTTTAAAACACTTAGTTCTGTGTTAGTTTGGTTCCATGAAACTACTCAATAAAAATGTACAACTACAAAGATTCGAACCGAACCAAACAAAGGCCTAGATGAAAAGACTATCGTGTAAGGAAGGTTATTAGCCATCGGAATATCGTACAGTGACGTAGGAGTTGCTTACGCTTTACAGCCAACGGCGTCCAGGCAAATTGTTATTTTCAGTTTTTGGAAAAAGAAACTGTTATTTTCAGTTTTTGGAAAAAGAAACTGTTTTTCCCTTTCTTCACCGTCGTTGCACAGTACAATCATTGTCATCTTTCCTGCTCCCCCGAAGCTTCTCCCTCCTCAGCTCCACGTTCTCTCTCAGCCCCCACCTTCCCCCCCGAAGCAACCACCGCCGCCGCATCTAGGTCTCCGAGCCGCCCCACCCGTGCCACTTCCTCGCCGGATGATCGCCGCCGGCGCCGCCTCGATGGGCCGCGCCGCCACTCCAACCCCCGGGGCCCAGTCCCGGTGGCCGCGCTCCGTGGCGCGGCTCCGGCTGGCGGTCCTCTCCCCGGCCGTGGCGAGTGGCAGCAGCGGGCGCTGGATGGGCTGCTTCCCAGCGCCGGCACCATCATCGTCGGCGGTTGCGGTGGCGGTGTTGGATGCGAGGGGGAAGCGACCGGAGGTGGAGATGGAGCCGGCGCGCGGCGGAGGGGAGGACATCTGGAGCGCCCAGGCCGAGGCAGAGGTGGCGCAGGGCGGGGGATTCCCCGAACACCTCGTCGTCATGGTCAATGGCCTCGTCGGGAGGTGGATCCGTGTATACTGTTATTTTGGTCGTCTTTGCTGTCGGTTTTTGCAACTTGGGGGTGTTGGTTTGCGGTGGCTAAGTTTGATCGATTTCCTTACAGTGCGGATGACTGGAAGTTTGCCGCAGAGCAGTTTGTGAGGAGGATGCCGGACAAAGTGATCGTGCACCGTGAGTACCCCAATCCATATGCTATAAGTAGTATAGTTATCCTCTGAATTGTCGTGCTAAGTAAGATACTGGCAGTTGTCTGCGTGCACCTGTGCATGTGTTCACGTTTTCTGGGAATATTCGCCATTTCATGGAAGAAAATCAAGTTTACATGGATAAAAATGCAATGGTTATTTGGTAAGTGGATTATTACTAGAGTCTAGACTGGTGCTGAAGAAATGCTTAGAACATGCCAGTGACGACATGTAGTTGAGATTTAGGAAAGAATGATAGAAGATTAAGCCCCTGTGTGAGATTAAGCAAATAACTGTCTAGTTGGATGAGAAAGTGGGAGAACTGCCCGGTTCAGTAAACACACAAAACGCTCAGTTCCTGCCGGTTTTTGTAGCACCACAGCACAATTTGGAATGGAGATGGAGTGGTAGTACCAATGAAGCCACCACACAAAAAAATTAAAGATTGATATGATAAAATCTGCATTAGTCAATGCTATTTTTAGGCTGATATTCTTTGCCCCAATTCTACGTAGTTGTAACTCGTTAAATGTTTTTGTGCCATTGCCGAGTTTCATGCCAAATATTGTGCAATCCGCTTCTGCTTTAGTACGTCTCATTCAGAACATGACTCTGCAGATAGTTTCACTAGTATATTTTTTAGGGATTGTCTATTCTTAAGTTGCCTAAAATTTTCATAAATCCTGGTCACTTTTGTAAGCCTTTGGATCAACATCCAACCATCCTCATCCCCACCCCGGTCCACATATAACCTACGGACTAAAAGTTGCAGTGACATTTTACTAAGATTGCAAATTTTCAGGACTGCAGTTTTAAGCTTAGTAATGTGTAATTTTGGGTGACTTACTTTTCAGGCAACTGAGAATTAGCAAAAAACATTTCTTTTATTGGTCCAGATTTAAAGAAACTCGGCAGATATGGTACATACTTTCTGTGCCTTCTCTTCTGGGATTGTGCAGATGCAATAACCAGACATATGACACTGCATTTGTCTCTCCTTCATTCTATGTTGTGTCATAAGTTGGTTCAGTACTATTATTTTCCTCTAAAGAGATTTAGACTGCGCCTTTTCGTGCAGGCAGTCAATGCAACTCTGCTACACAGACATTTGACGGAGTTGACTTGATGGGAGAAAGGTTAGCGAATGAGGTACTTTTTGTTCTGACTAAATACTGTCCTCTATATAAAAGCTTATGCTTGTTTCATGAATATGTCTTATTTGTGCCTTTTTAATGTAAATGAACCACATTCGTCCATGGTGTACTTGACTACTTGTTATTGTGTGCAAGTTTCGTTGAAGTGAACTATGGTTATTTTGTCTTGTTTGTATCTGGTAAATGGTATCTGCTTTGTAAGCTGATTAATCATAAACTAGTTGTGGTTATTAGGTTAACATTTAGGTTGATAGCATGATAAGTTGTTACTTATTAAAATTCACTCTGTGAGTTCATAAATACCCTCTGGTATCAAACCAAGACAAACAAGATCTACTTTGATCTATCTTTTTCCTAAGAAAACATTGATCTTATCTGATCTTTTCATTCATATATTCGAACCTAACAGAACTATTATAGGTTCTATCAGTTGTAGAGCAAAGAAGAGGTGTGAAGAAGATCACATTTGTGGCACACTCTCTAGGCGGTCTTGTTGCCAGATACACTATAGGAAGGCTTTATGAACATAATAGCAGAATTAAATCTTCTGCTGAGAACAGCAGAGATGAAGGTGAAAGCTTGGAGGGTCTCATTGCCGACTTAGAACCTATGAATTTTATAACCTTCGCATCACCACATCTGGGTTCAAGTGGAAACAAACAGGTAACACTGATCTCTTCCTTTGTTTTATAAATAAGAGTTTGATCATTCAACTGTCCCTTCCCAGGTTCACATGGTTATCACACTTAGGCTACCTATAGAAGAGAAGTTTAATAATTTAATTGGTACACTTTATTCATTGCAACCATTATTTAGTGCAGTTAGTGGAACGATATATTTGTGGTTCTGGCCTGAAGTCTATGCAACACTTGTATGGTGACAGGAATTTCTGGAAGTTGTTAACTAGTCATACAACTTAGTATAGTTACTATATGTATTCACTTATGTTATTTCAGTTAATTTTAGTTTCCCGATAGAACATTTGTACACATGTAAGCACTTTGATTCGAATTGAAGTAGAACAAGAACATTCAAATGCTTCAGTAATGTTAATCTCATGTTCAGATTCTTCCACCAGCTCCCTTTTTTATGTGGCTTGCCTTTCCTGGAGCGAAGAGCATCGGAAACTGCACATTTGATTGTTGGGAGAACTGGAAAGCATTTATTCCTTACAGACAATGATGATGGCAGGCGCCCACTTCTGCTTCAAATGGTTGATGACTGTGATGATATAAAGTTCAGGTTATTTTCTGTATGCTTCTCCTTTTTCCTTCAAATGGTTGATGAATGCCATTGTATAGAAATTAAGTTCATTTCTGTATACTGTCCTTCAGTTGTCCAAAGTAGTTCAAAAATGTTTAGGGCATCATGTCTAAGTATAATATGTTCTCTTGTGCAGATCAGCATTGCGCTCTTTCAAACGACGCGTGGCATATGCAAATGCGAATTTCGACCGTATCCTTTAACTACCTAAATGTCACACCTGTGTTCATTGTTTATTCTGAATTGCATTTATTACTTCTGACTATATATCCACTTAACCAGCTGAAAAGATATGGTGGGGTGGAGAACATCATCAATCCGGCGTCAACATGAGTTGCCAAAAGTATGTATTAGGAATGTTTTCGTGTTTATGGTTTCTTCTGTGTAAATAAACCTACTGATTTTCATTTATACTTCCTGTTGAATGGATTTACCTTTCTTCAACGCTTTCTGCAGCATCGACTTCTTGTTCGTGATGAGAAGTATCCACATATTGTCCATGTTGATAGAGGAATTACGGACAATAATGAAACCGAAATCAGTGCTAATCTGTATGACCCAGAAGGTATGCTGACTTCCTATTTGTGTGATTTAGATTGGAAATGTAGGAACTAAGAAGAGCCATTTATCACTTTTTAAAAAATTCATCATGGCTGAGCGGTACCTTGTAGTTCTGAGTCTCTTCTGATTGAGTTATTTACATTGAACCTTTTGGGATTTGTCCAGCTATTTTAGTATGTCTGGTGGCATGGATTGATTTTGATGTGTTCATCATTTCCTGCATGTCCAATTAAAAATAACTCAGTATCAGTTAGCTATCCCAAACTTTCAAAGTTTATTGTTTATCAATTGCTGACCAGTGACAACAATCCCTTGCATGTGCAGAGGAGATGATAAGAGGCCTAACACAAGTACCGTGGGAACGTGTTGATGTGAGCTTCCAGAAAAGTAGTCAAAGATGGTTGCGCATAACACCATCCAGGTGTGATTTTTTACCTTTCCAGCCTGCGGTGTGTATTTTGAGTGAAGTTCTGTTTTCATTTATTGACATCTGAACGTGATAAGCGGTTTGAATTTTGTTCTTTCATCTATCGGCATCTGACTTTTGCTTCAAAGAGCCTGGGGGTATTTTTTGTGAGTTGCATGTGCATCTAGTCAAATGCACCCTGATATCATTAGCAAAAGGAACTTGCATGGAGGGCGCCTTCCATGCACCAGGTGCATAGATCCATTATTATCCTTCAAAATGGATGGTATTGATAACCATGGTTGTTATATATTTGACATGAAAGAATGACTTATATAGTAATTCAATACATATAAAGAAGAAAAATAAAAAATGTGAAGCAAAAATGGCACTGGCATAGTGGCATATCTTCTTCTCTTGCTTGCAGGCATGCCCTTTAACTAGCTTTATGTGCACTGTAGTGCTTACCATATTAAACCTAAAAGCCTAGTAAATAATTTTGTAAGCCCTTTCGGCTTTCTGTATATTAGGTTCTAACCCTTCACCAACTTTACTAAAGATGTCTCCGATCCTGGGATCACGAATGAAGTTTTTGAAGATCATGTTCTAAAAAAATATCCGAGGAAGCTAGTATTGACATTCTTTGAGTCTTGAAGCTGTTACCATTCGTGTAAATTCAGAATATCATTGTCCTCCTCGACAGTTTTTCTCCTCGTCATTCTGGATACCTGATTCATTGTTGCATACTACAATAGGCTGATCAACATTGCTTACATTCTGATCATACTTCTCTTTACTCTATCATGTCAGGTGAAGAGCTATTGGCTTAACTCAGACGGAGCAGACGTGATCAACCACATGATGGATAATTTCCTCGTCTAGTCCATGAGCTCCACAGCATGCACTGCACCAATATTCTTGTCGAGTTTGTTTACAAGTGACAATTCAATTTTGCATAGGCGATTTGACCTTGTAGGTTATACAGTTTTCGTTCCACTCCGAGATATTACGATTGATTCTTTAGGTTTCATGTGCTGCAGATGCAGGGCAGACTCCAACCCAAATGTTTCTGATCCACATTCCTCCACATCAACAAAGCTATCACGTCCAAATGTAATTATAATCTGCCCCTCGTTTTATTGTATAGTGAAGGTAAAACACAATTATGTGCAACCTGTTTAACCCTGCACAGCCCGGGTGCCACACATATGCCCTGGTTGGAACTACATTGAAGGTGGGAATTTTTTTTCCTTTTCCTGCAGAAATTTAACTGTTTATTTGAAATTTCTGCAAGATACTTAGTTCCAAACAAACCATGTGCCTTAGGGCTGTGCTTATTTTTATGGGATTGTATATTCCTAAGTTGCTTTGAGATTTTCTGAAATCTTAGTCGCATTTCTAAACCATTGGATGATTAATCACCTTCATCCACATTCCACTCCACATGTATAAGCTGACTAAAAATTGTAAAAACTGCAGTTAATATTTACAAAAATTGAACTCTTATTTGCTATGGAATTTTAGACTTAGTAATGTGCAATTTGAGATGATTGAGATTTAAGAAATTTAGTCCTGAGAATTGGCAAAACGTTTATCTCATAAGTTGCCGCGAAAAAGGAACGGTTGAAAATAGTGTCTCGCCTGGCCAATTAGATTTTAACTAACTCCTAAAATTCATGCATAGTCTTTTTTTTGCGAATAAAATTCATGGATAGTTGCGTCCGTAGAAAAACCTCGATGGCTCTCTTTTTGTCATGTAATTGTCACTTGAACGCTAAGGTAAACTCCGTACTGTTTTAGTTAAAACAGATGGCCAAAGGACAATCGCCTGATCGTGAATACTAAGCTTATTTTATAAACTATTGCGAGAAAGTTGATGATTGTTTGATAAATCATATTATATTCAACTAACTCCTAAATATACTAAACTAAAAGTAGTACACTTACAACATAGTTGGATATATCTTCCCTTTTCTTTAGCTAGAGAACTATAGATTATAACACAGTAGTTAGCCAAACAGTAAAATATTAAAAAAGGCTTGAGAAGGCAACTTTAGATTCCCCCTCCTTAGGAACCTCTTCTTCCCCTTCCTAACTCCGCCTCTTTCTACAGGGCTTCATAGGCTCCTCTCTCCTCCTTGAATCACTGCTAGTGTTGAATAAGGCAAATGTCCCATCCCTATACAGTAGTAGCTAGGTTAACCCTAAATCTAGTAGTTTTTAGCTCCCGCCTGGTTTGCTTCCTCCCATCGACATCCACCTCTCCCTAGACCCTAGGTTTCTCTAGGTTGGTGCTATGATATGTGGTACATCTTGTCGGTAGCATGGAAGAAGCACCACTTTTGTGTACAAAGGACGCCCCTCTCTTTGCACCGAGCTCCATCGTTATCCGCGGCGGTGGTTTCGGTTGTGTCCGGCACTGGAGACCAAGGTGAGCTCTCCCCTTCCCCAATCAAATAATCAACCTGATGTGGATCTAGCGTTGGTCGCCTTGGTTCGCGTGCTTCCTATTCTGTGGAGCATCGTGGTATCTTCCTTCCATCCCCTGCTTTCTTTGGATGATGTCCAAGATCGAAGACATCACCAACCCCCTGCGGCGGTCACCGGGACTATGGGATTGAATCACATGTTCCCGGCAACCTTTGGTCTCCCCATTGGACGATTCGCAGGCACCTCGCCATGCTAGCACTGAGCTCCACAGAGATCTTTCCCTACCTCCAAGCGGCGGAAGAGCTATCCTCACGTTGGCCCTTTTGGAAGCCGGCAACTTGGTTGCTATGTGCTGTCCCGGGCATTAATGGCATGGAGGTGGCGACACCATCGCCTCCAGCATCGTTGAGCCATTCGGTGGACCTAATTGCTTTTCTTCTTCCGCACTAAGGGTCTTGAATGCAAATTTCATAGGTGTGCCTATATTTTTTTTTGTATCGCCATGCAATAATTGTGAAGTACGTCTCATGTGTAATCCAGAACATGCAGGGCTGAGGGCCTTTTCCTTAAAAAACAGTTCAACTAAACGAGATTATCACAATTTATCATAATGCCAAATGCAACCAATGTCTAGAAGCGTTTCCATCATATAGGAGGAATAAACATAGTCCACCATGCTACCGAAGACGATCTCACTGACCTACGTATTGCGGAAAATAATCTTGGGATACCTATCATAGCCTTGGTGTGGGGTCCAAGTTTGTGTTTTAAAAGATACTAGCTGAATAATAAAAGTAAATTCAATTATATGTCACATCAGGCTTCATACAAGTCCATTCATAGTCACAAAAACTAACTTTAAGTTAGAAAAATCAAGACAAGTTATAAATGAAAAATCATAAAAATAATAATATTAAATATTTTGTAAATCTTAAAATAAGATGGCAGAAATCAAGGAGAAACACTCTACGGTCAGGAAATTACCTTTGATAGAGGGAGTTAGGATGCCAAACGAACTATTACCACCAACTCTAATATTTATAGAAGTAAAGATAAAGAAAAGTTCACTAACTTAATCTATATTCACTTGTAATTAGTAGGTCAAAATATTGCGGTTTCGTTTTGAAAAGCTCAACTTTCAAATTTGACATTTTGTCCGATTACCTGTCGGAGACTATTGTGACTTACCGTTTTTAAAAGAGGCCGAGAAATTCGTCACCCTTCTCCACGCACTTCCGAAACTTTTTCAGCACCGAACTCGTGTCCCAAGCGGCGGTCGGCCCGAGCCCATCTGCCCATTTGGCCTGCACGAACCCACCAAATCCAGCACCTTCTCGCACCCGCCGCAGCGTCGGAAGAGGTCTTCATTCTTCTTCAAAATTCCCCACGAAAACGCCCGTAGACAGCACCCGAACGCTGCTCCGCTCGAGTAGACCTGTTCCCATGGCGGCCGCCGCCTCCAACCCCTTCCCGTTCCCCACCCGCCGCCCGCCGGACGACACCCTCTTCTACGCCGTCTACCCGCTCCCGCTCCCCACCGGCTTGCCCCCTCCCGCCCTCCTCGCCTCGCTCCAGTCCCTCCACCTCTCCCTCCTCTCCCACCTCGCCCCCTTCCTCTCTTCCCACCTCTTCCATCGCGACCCCTTCTCCCTCTCCCTCCCCGCCGACCCGGCCTCCCCTTGCGCGCTCTGCGCCTCGCCCCCCGTCCCGCACCTCCACGGCGCGCTCCGCTACGGCGACTCCCTCCCCGACGAGTGGATCGCCGTCTCCCTCCTCTTCGCCCTCACCCGCGCCTTCCCAGACACCGCCGCGCGCGCGTGGGACTCCGACGGGGACTTCCTCCTCATCGAGGCCGCCTTCGCGCTCCCGCGATGGCTCGACCCCGACACCGCCCCCAACCGCGTCTTCATCTTCCGCGGCGAGCTCCACATTCTGCCGCTCTCCCTCTTCCCCGAGACGCCCTCCCTTGAGGCTGCGCTCGCCGCCGTCTACGATGACTCCGTCTGCACCCGCGCCTCCGATGCCGTCCAGGCCGCCATACAGCGGCGCATCGCCGGGATGCCGGAGAGGGCGGCGGAGAACCTCTACACGGCGCGCGTCACCGTCCCGGCGCCCGTAGCGAAGGTGCTCAAGGAGGAGCCCTGCCTGATCTCGCGCGCCGTCGAGGGGTTCTACGACCGGGACATAGACACCATGAAGCACGCGGCGAGGATGGACAAGTTCCTCAAGGGTCCAGGCGGGGAAGGAGTTGAGATGGTGAGGACGTCCGTGCGGATGACACGGGCGATGTATGCCCAGCTCATGCAGCAGAGTTTCCAGGCACCCAGGGGTTACCCCATGCCAAGTAGGGAGGAGGGTCCGGAGAAGTGGAAGGAGGCAGAGCTGGGGATGAAGATTGCGTGTGGGTTCGAGATGATGTACCAGGAGAGGCGGCGCCAGGGGGAGGAAGGGACGGGGAGAACGTGGGAGGTTTACAGGAAGAGCTTGGAGGCGGCTGGGTGCTTCGAGGGGTTGCTTCCTGGGTCGAAGGAGTATAAGAGGGTCATGGAGGATGCAATGCAGTATTACAAGAGCTCGAGTTTGTTCTCGCAAGCAAGGTAATTTTTGTAGCTTCTAGTTGTGGACTTAGTTATGTCAGAGTGTGCGAGTATGCGACCATTTGAAGCATTCATTTAGTTCCAACCCTTAAAAAATTTCTAGCCTATTCATTTCTTTTGGAATTATAACGGTAATTGAATGCCAACCAACATTGTTCTTGAGGCTACCTGGTTGAATTGGTCATGAACTCAATAGCCATGTATTATGTGAATTCTGGCCATGTTCTTTACTCTGCTGTATTTCACAGGGAGATACTAAGTGCACCTGTGCATCGTATTGATGAAATCCTTGGGATGCCATACTCAGCTGAGGATTTTCAAGGCATTAACCTTCCTCCGAGTGATGATGATTCTTGGTTGTGTAATGGGGAGGATGAGCTGAATGCAGAACTTCATGAAAGGCAGAAGGAAATGGAAGAGTATGAGGCTGTAAAGAAGCATAGAAAAAGTCAAAAGAAAAATGTCCCCGTCAGTTCTAGCTCCCACCCAAGCGACTTCAATCTTGGAGAAATCACAGAGTCCATGCAAGAATTTGTTCGCAAAATGTCAAGCTTGGAGGGAGCTGAAGTTCCCGCAAACAGGTTTTCTTCTAGACTCATTTATAGTCTCTATTTCATGCTTAGGTTCCTTTTGGTATTTCGGCTGCCTTTCAAAAGCACTCACTTATTTCTATTTTGGATGTAACAGTTAGTTGAAAGCATCTTTATTTGAAATGTAAGAGCAAAATCTTACTGCAATTAGTAAAGATCCCCGTAGCGAACTATTCCACAGCGCAGCAAAAAACTGCAAGCTGGCCCTTAGTTCTCACTTCTCAGTTGGTCATGTTTTTCAATAATTTACCTTGGCTTGTTCAAATATCAGCATATTGCTGGCTTACTGCCACCTGGCGTGTTAAATAATTACATCTGTATGTACAGCATGCTTAACACATAATTTTCTTTTTGTACATAAATTTGACCCTGAAGGGGTCCAAAGCCTAAACCACCATCAGGAAAGGAGAAGTGTGGATGAAATCTATTTGTGTGAACATTTGTAGATATAGATTCGTTTGTGTGTGGCATCTGGAAACATGGAACAGAAAATAAAGATAAAATGTGAAGTGCAAACTAAGTAGATACATAGCATTGTGCCAATTTTTTATTTCCAGGTGGAGATAAAGTAACCCCAACACGGCAGTGCAGCCTTGTAATACTTTTTTGTTTGCACTGGATACATGTCCTAGTCCATTTTGTTCGGAGCTTGTATCAACCCTGACATTTAGAAAAGAGCATTGGTTGCTGCCCTGACAGAACTGTAGAAAAGAGCATTGGTTGCTGCCCTGACAGAACTGTGGTCTAAAATGCTCAAAGTAGTCTTTAGGTGCCTTTTTCCCTAGAAATGCAGTTGCTCCATCTCTCTAATTGCAACATACAAACAGTTATACCTTTGCTAGCGGGGCTTCGTATAGGATGTTCTTCACAGAATCATCGCTTGAGCATACATGACATTAAAGAAGTAATATGTGATCAGAGATTATTCCTCTGGAAAAAAGCATACATAACATGATTTCTTGGGCACATCAGAGATGAAATATTTTGCTAGGACTTCTGCTGTGTAAAAATCTGCGTTAGACTCCTCTGTAGCTATTGTGATTTGGACCTCTTCAACTGGATTGGTCCTTTGGTATTCATCAACTCATTTTATTTCACGTAGGAATGACATGGAATCAGTTGACCTGGATGTCAACCAGTTCTTCAAGGCCATGGAGTCAGTGTTAGGAAGAGGTTCACAAGAGGAAGCTGGCAATGATGCTGAATTTGATAGAAAATCCTCATCATCTGACATGGACTTTGGTATGCTTTTTCTTCATGTCATGTAAAAGCTAGTTCTCATTCCTGCCTTAATTATAAGAATCTCACATGGTCAGCTAGTCTTGGATTGTATCCTCATGGATAAATCATATATATTCATTTTATTCACCTTTCTTGAGTATTCTGGATTGTACCTTCCAGTGATCTAAAAAGTACAATTGACAGCACAAACCCACACGTGAAGTAATAGACATCCTGGATGGAGATGTTGCACCTTATATCTTCTGTTGCTTCCTTGAGCATTTTTTTACTGGACTATGGTTATATCTCTGTCATACCAAATAGTTGATGTCTTAATGAGTTAACCATCTACTGAACAAATGTATCTGCTAGTTAACTGAACAAATGTATCTGCTAGTTAACTGGGTAAGGGTCAGTGAAGTAGTATGTAATCCATTTGGGATTGGTGACCCCTCGTAAGCCATGGTGCTGTGAAAACCTTCTATTCTGAGCTTATTAATTGTTCTCTTATCTTTATGGCATCACCCATCACTTTGATGTCTGGATTCTGGTTTGGTGTGAACTGGATGTTACTAATTGGGAATGCTCTCTGTGGCGCAGATGATTCTGATTACGAGAATGATTCTGCTGAAAAAGCTGGTGACAAGGATATGGATGACTCTTTCGTGGAATCATATTCAGATGCTTTGAATAAAGAGCTAAGTAAGACCACTATTGAGGAAACCTTTTCTCGAGCACCATGCCCTAGCACCAACAATGAGGTAACCTTTCTTTGTGATGTTGCAAGCTTTCGTCTTCTCATCTTATGTTCAGGATTGGGCACTGCCATGTGGACTGCTCGCTTGAACTGCTTAAATTTGATAAGTTATGAATATTGTTAGTTTGTTACACTATCTGCAGGCTGTATTGACTCTTGAAGTTTTTAAGGGAAAAAAAACCTCTGAATGTGATTTGGAAAGGGTACATCCTTAAATTGCGTTTTTACTATGTGGGGGTTTGAATGTGGAATCAGATTACAACATACAGTCATTAGATTTAAAATCATGGAGAGTCCATTAGAACTTCCTCAAACAATAATTTTTGTGGTCAAGCAGACAACTTTATTCTTTTTTTCTGACTTCCGTGCGAGTAAGTATGCCATGTCATGAACATCTAAGGATTTAATGTCAATATGTCATGCCATGCTGTGAACTCACTATTGACATAAGCCAGTTGAGTTGACTAGTTAGATATGGTCAATAAACTGCCCTGACTTCATTTACTGTTTTGCTTCGTTCTTTTCAGTTACTAGCAAATACCGAACTACTCAAGGATAACTCATTAAATCAATGGCATGTTGCTACCTTTTCCATTTAGTTTTGCCTAGTCACTTGAATAATCGGTTTGATAATTAAATTGTGTATCCAGCTTACTCACAAACAGTAACCATGTATCTGCTAATTAAAACAGAAATTCCATATTTGCACTTCACTTCGCCTGTACCCAATTCTCAACTAGAAACTTGGTGACGGTGTGTTTCTTGCCAGAAGTGTCGTTTGATTTGACTATCCAGCATTCCTAAGCAGCGTTGTGATATTATTTTGCCTTCCAGGGTCCCTCAAATGCTGCTGATAGTGATGGAGAGATGGCTCCAGTTGATGTAGATTTGAACCTTGTGGAGAGCTTTCTTAACTCGTACTCGTCTCAACAAGGCCTTCCCGGCCCAGCTTCCAATCTGCTTGGACTTATGGGCGTAAAGGTACCTCCGGATGGTAAAAAGTCGTGATTGTGTTTTTAGTGTACACTCGAAATTTCAGGGAACATCGGAAGAAGCAGTGTTAGTATGTTACGTACCGATGTCTAGGTTAATTTGTTTTGATACTGTATGTTATCATTTGTGTAATCTCAGTACTGTACTGTGCAAACCCTGAGGAAAGGAAATGGCAGCATGACAAGACAATTACACCAGAAAGTTCGCTTTCAGAGGTACATTTAGCCCATTATGTATTGTGAATACAGTGTATTCATAAAGTATGAACACATAGTATGAAGTCTCTGTCAGCTATCTTCCTCTCTTACAATGTTTCCTCTCTTTTGTCTATGTTGCTTCCGGCAAGCCATTCTTTTCATGGCTATTTATAGCGAAAGCCCTCTGGCATTTCGGTATTAAGCCCCTCTATGCCATGTTTGCCTGGACTCGTGCAGAGCAAGCAATCAACACATGGCTGCCCAGCCTCTTGCCAAGCAACCATGTTTTAACCTCTTTGGGCGACAGGTGATGCTTGCTAGGGCTGTTGACGAGGCGATCTTCAGCGAAAGATCGTTTACTTATATTTTCCTGGATCAGGATAATTTTCAGCTTGGTAGGCATGATATTCATTAGAAGTAATTTTTCTTGGGTTCGACTACAAGGTGCCTTAGCAGTGATGGATAAAATCAAGAGACATGCAACATGCAGAAAAATCTAAAACAGATGACGTCATTAAAGAGTTTTTTAATTTTAAAATTTTAAAATATTTTATCTCTTAAACCGTTACTCCCATTGACAGTTTGCTTTCACTACTAGCTTCGTCGCAACGATATCTTCAAATCTAGATCCCATGTTGATATATTCTGATGATTTTTTTAATGTTAATAATTACCAGGTTTAATGAACGAGTTACCTAACTTGTTACTGCTCAACTGCCAGGTTATATTTACGTAGTCGCCAGATTAGTGAACATCACTGCTACGCCTCTCAAACTTATATTTTAGTGCTTCAATAATCCAATATCATCAAGTATTACCTAAATAGCACTTCATTATCACCTCTGTATACTTGTATAACAGTGCGCAATGACTAATAGCAAATCAATTACTACCTGTAGCCGTTCGCTAATAATTTGGTAAGTGTTCACTTTTAACTTGATATCCAATAACTATAACTTGATAGTTGGTGACGATGAAAAAAGTTTTGTCGAAACATATTAACATGAGATCTAGTTTTAAAGTCCTCGTTGAGATGAGTCCAATGGCGAAAACAAATCATGAATCGGATTAATAGTTTGGTAGATAAATCATTTTTAGTTTCACATTTAGAATTAGATGCGCTAATGTCATCAAATTCAGACCCGCGCTATCGGTCTTTACTCGGCGGACAATAGCCGGCGTCATCACCTTAATCCAACAGACCATACTTATGCCATCACTTAATCCAACAGATAATAGCCTGCGGTATTGCTTGATCTAATGGACAATAGCCTGTGCCATTATTTAATCCGGACAATAGCACGTAGAGGCACCCGGATAGAATTTCCGATTTTTCTTCTGCTTAGCACTGTATCCGTGATCGGCCTTTTCTGCCTTGTATGCAGCCTTTTTTTTTGAAAGATCTGTACGCTGCTAAGTTGATCGAAACGCAACACCCGTTAAAGCACGGCAACCCACGATGAAATGAACCGTGCGCGCGCGCGCATGGATACGGTGCGACTCCTCTTGAGACCGTACGTTCTGACCGCTGCGGCACATCCATCTTTCTTGACGTCTAGTCAGATAGAAGGGGAATGCGTGCTCACGGCACGCCAGGACAGCTGTGCCTGTGCTATCGCGTGGCTTTCTACCCAGCACAAGAAACAGCCGGACAAGAAGTTGCAAAAGCGAAGACGAAGGAGAACAGACGTGGAGGGTTACCAATGGTAGAGAGATGAAAGCGTCTGCCCAAGTCGACGATCAACTTCGGAGTACCGCCCAGCTTCACAAATGGCAGGTTCATGCTCGCTGTTGAGAGAGAGAGAGAGAGAGAGAGACGTCCTCTTCATGCTGACCCGTTTGGCCATACCACACTAGGACCGGCAGCAACCACCTCTTGTGCGCTTTCGACCTGTCCGCCACGGAATCCGAGCGGCCGTCGACGCCGCTGCACGCTCGGGATTATCTCGACATGCCTGAGGAGTGTTGCCATGCCGGCTACACCTGGCAAGCATAGGCTCAGGCAGGTTTTGCATCGCCGCCTTCTGCCGGACCATATATGACTAGCGACTTAGCGAGGAGTTGGGTGTGTTGACTGGCGTGGAGAGGTGGTGCGCTGCAGGCTGCAGTGATGGCGAGGCACCTCTCCGGACGATCAAGCACAAGTTTCAACGTTGCAGCTTTAAAAACCATGGCATCGTCTCCGTGCTCTGAATCATGTTGTTTTTACTTGAACACACACCCAAATACATGTCATTTTGTATTAAAAAGAGAGCGCTAAGATAGCGCAAAAGAATACAGCCAACCAAGGTGGCAACGACTAAAAAACAAGAAGAAAGCAAAACAAAAAACAACAAACAAAAACAGACTAAGCTAGAAAACAGAAAAGAAAAGAAAACAACAAAAACTAAGGGCGTGTTTGGTTGGGCTGTGGCTGTTGGAAAAGCGGCTGTTGGCTGGCTGTATGGAATAGCGGTTGTGGCTGTTGGCACGTGAGGATTCGGTTGTGCATGTTTGGTTGGGCTGTGGCTGTTGGATGTTATGTGAGGAAATGTCCGAAATGCCCCTAGAGTTGTGAGAGTGTGTATTATATAATTATGTGAATAAAAAATCATTTGAAATAGTAAAAAATCTGAAAAAAGAAGAAAAATTCAGAAAAATTTAAAAAAATCAGGAAAATTCAAAAAATCAGGAAAATTAAAAAAAATAAGGAAAATTCAAAAAAAAAGGAAAATTCAGAAAAATTTAAAAAAAATCAGAAAAATTCAAAAAAATAGGAAAATTCAGAAAAATTTAAAAAATCAGTAAAATTTAAAAAAAAGAAAAATTCAAAAAAACAGTAAAATTAGAAAAATATCAGGAAAAATTCAGAAAAATTCAAAAAAAATTGAGTACAATTCAAAAAATATCAGGAAAATTCAACAAAATAAGTAAAATTCCCAAAAATAAAAGTAAAAATAAAAAAAATCAGGAAAATCTGAAAAATTCCAAAAAAATCAGGAAAATTCTGAAAAATTCGAAAAAAATCAGAAAAATTACAAAAAAATCAGGGAAATTAAAAAAAAAGCAAAAACCAGGGAAAAAATCCCCTCTCTTTCTCTCTACTACATATCTCTCTCTTCTCTTTTTCTCTCTTACATATATCTCTCTCTTCTCTCCCTCTCTCTAACGTATTGATGTGTTTCCAACCTGAAGTAATACGAAACAATCGTTCCTGACTTAATTAAAATTCATAACACAGGTTTACATATGCGTAAATAGAGAGAACAAGTTATACAAACCATACTGAAATAACACATATTAAAGCTTGATGATTGATACAAATATAACAAATATATATCTAACATACATGTCATGTCATACAAATAGTACACACATAACAAGTGCGAATGAAATACAACAAACAACAAGTTCATGTGAAGTCTAACATACAACATACAACATACAACATTCGGACATACAACAGCGAATGAAATACAACATACAACAAGTTCATGTGAAGTCTAACTCAGTGAAATAGAGAGAACAAGTTATACAAACCATACTGAAATAAAAACCACAAGCTAACGCCTTCTTGCAGCATACAGGGAATCAGCAATTTGGTCCCGAGTAATGTTCATGTTATTAGCATCCATCGCAACACCATGTATATCTTCATTTCCTTGGGAGGTTGCCTGTCCGACATCAGGAATGTAGTTCTCATCAGCATCGCATTTATCGAACTCCTCATCAGCTAGTTTGCTTTCCCGTATAAAATTATGAAGAGCCACGCAAGCATGAACAATACGAGTTTGTGTCTCCTCTGGATAACTTGGAACATGTAGGAGCATCCTCCATTTCATTTTTAGGACTCCAAAGGATCGCTCAATCACATTCCGAAGCGATGAGTGAGCATGATTGAACACCTCACGCTTCCCCGAAGGCGCCCGCGATATACGAAACTCCGGTAGATGATATTTAGTTCCCTTATAAGGAGCTAAATAACCGGTCCTGTTTGGATATCCTGAGTCAACAAGGTAGTACTTGCCTACACATGACAAATACGACAATATAAGAATCTATATGATAGTCCAGTTTACAGAGTTGCGTGCACAAAAAAAAGTACTTACCCGGAAGAGGTCTTGGATATTCATCAACAAACTTCTCTTGTGCATTGTTTAGAACTCGTGTGTCATGTACCGATCCAGGCCAACCGGCAACAACGAAAGTGAAACGCATGTCGAAGTCACAAAATGCCATGACATTTTGCGAAGTGTATCCGTGCCGATTTCTATACGCAATTGCCTTCTCTGCCGAGACAATGGTTTTCACATGCGTGCCATCTATTGCACCAATGCAACCGTTGAAATGCGGATGGAAACGGCGTTCTAGTAGTTTTGGATGGACTTGGCTGAATGTTGGGTCCTTTGGTTTAACGATATCACGGGACATACTATATAAAGAATTTAACACCTCGTAAAATTTGGTATGCACTGTCCACGTAGATCTACAGAATATTACTTCAGCTTCACCAACCGAGTTCGGTCCTCCAACCATCCACAAAAACATTGCTAAACTCTCTATAGATGTCATGTCCCTAGTTGATGTCAAGTTGTAATTCTGCACTAGGTTTCGATGCAATGCATCAAATACTCTCCTAGACATTCTGAACATCCTATAGCAGGATTTGGCATGATTCAGCGTCTCAACCGTCCAAGAATATCCAGTTTCTATAGGACAACGGTAAGGTTGTTTGTTCAAATACCTGTTTTCATAATCTTGACCCAACATTGCGAGCTGTCTCAGTTGTTCTAAATTTTGCAACCTAGTAAGAGCTGTCCATTGAGCACTAGTCTCTTCTCCAGCTGTCCATTGAGCACTAGTCCCTTCTCCATGTCCAAATTCTTCGTCATCGTTCTCATCATCATCTTGGTCATCACCTTCGTCATCACTCATCTGCTCAAACAAACATAAAAACACTCATGTAAATAACACATATTAAAGCTTGATGATTGATACAAATATAACAAATATATATCTAACATACATGTCATGTCATACAAATAGTACACACATAACAAGTGCGAACGAAATACAACAAACAACAAGTTCATGTGAAGTCTAACATACAACATACAACAGCGAACGAAATACAACATACAACAAGTTTAAAGTGAAGTCTAACAGTCTAACATAGAACATACAACATACAACATTCGAACATACAACAGCGAATGAAATACAACATACAACAAGTTCATGTGAAGTCTAACTCAGTGAAATGCTACAGTCCAGAGTCATGTTCACTCTGAATGTAATACAGCCTTCCTTCATTAGTACGTATGGCGACGAACAACTCTCTCACTTCCGACTTCATGGCTAGCTTGCATTCCGTGAAAAAAAGAGGCGTCCCTTCTGTCACACCGCACTCATGAATCAAATCCATGAACTCCTTGATTGTAGGGGTGGTGCCAGCTGGAGGATGATTGACTGAGGCTGTGCCCTGGGAGGATAGAGCACGTGCCGCCTTCTTGTACTCGTCGAAAAACCTGTTTTTCTTTTGTTTCCCCTTTCCCTTTCCTCCCTTCTTTCTCTTTGACCCTGACCCTGACCCTGATCGTTGCCCTTTCCTCCCTTCGTTCCCCTCTTCATCAGAACTAGAAGCAGACCCCTCCAAGTCAATAGCACTAGGCTCCCCACCAAGCGCCATCCCAGGGACCGTGGCGGTATCACCTGTCACGAACGCCTTGTCGAACATAATCTGCAAGCACTCCAAGTTCGCCGGTGGACCGTCTCTGAACTTGGCGTACTCCTTGTTCAGCTGAAATACCAAACAGAAACGATCACATAATATTATGGATAGTTCAAATGGAGTTTAGACTTGACATATTAGTTCAGAATGCACTTACCGCGATCTGCGTGCTCCACCACTCATCAGATGCGTCCACAGTTTTCCTTACCGGGCACATGCCAAGACCTGTTGCTGAGTTGATCAACTGAACCCATAGCACGTACTCTTTCTTCATAAAATCCCACCTATTCTTAAATTGCTTCCTCGTTAACCGTCTGCCCGTCCGCTCGAAAAATCTAGCCTCTAGATTGCTATACCCAGCCGAACACAACCAACCGCTAGGCCTATTCCCTGCTAGGGTTTCATCCTTGCAAATCTCTACAAACACCCTTGTTGTAAAAGCATCCCACACTGCCTTCGTTCCGGACATCTAAACACAATTAACAATTTAAGCATGGCACAATGAGAGAGATTTCAATACACATAGCACACATATCAATTAATTTGGCCAACTTCAGTATCTTTTATACTTCGTAATTCCTACAAATATACGCTTCAACTTTAGTTCATGTAGTGTTTCAAAATCCAGAAGGAAATGGCAAATCAGTGGTGCAATCAAAAGCCAAAAAAGCAGTGCACAAACTGTTTGTCTTGTCTATATCTTTTATGATGAGTTGAAGTGATTTCAGGCTGAGTTTAGACAGTTTATTTATCACATTATGATAGTATATGATGCAAATCTTCAAAGTGAAGCATCCGAATTGATGATAGAAGTGGATAGATAACAAGCTGAATTTTAGCTGAATTTGATCGGTTTTGCATTTTTACTAACACCGTCATTGAGTTTTTGTGAACCGGTGGTAACCCCTAGCAGCTGCTTAGCAGAAACTAGGCTCGGAATTGATATTTGATCTCCTAATGCAAACATCTATGCCTCACGAGTTAGAGATGTTCTAAAACTTGAGTATTTAAGAGTTACCTAGACAACCAGTGTATCCGAAATATTTATGAAACCTGTTGTGTACCATCTCCAAGCCCCCAACTTTATTCCCATCTTTTCTATTCATATCCATCTAACATGAACAACCAGATTATCTTAGGAATATGAACATGAACCAATTTCTGCTTCACCATGTAAAATTTTGTTCATAAACTAATTCTCACCATTTACATGATTGTCTAAATCACTCAACAATTTCACCATTACAACCGGATCATGAAAAATCTTGAATCAATGTTTCATATTAGGGATCGTGAAATTACATGAACATATGAACAAAATCTGCATACTGTTATTGGACACTTTTCATGTGTCGTACTTGTACAAAATCTGCATACGGAAAATTCTCTGTTATGAACTACAAACTAACGGATTGGGACAAAGCAAATCTATGTGCACTGCATGGAAGAGATCCCAATCCATGAAGAAGATCCACTGCAAATCCTCATTTCTTGCATATACGAACAGAAGCCAACAACAATGCCCAGTTGCAGAAGTGAAGGAGTGGCAAAGGTGAAGAGTTTACCTTGTGGCTGTGCGGTACGACGACGCGCCGATGAAGCTGGCCGGCGATGAAGGAAGCGTTTGTGCTCCTCTGGCCTGTGAGGGAGGACGACGCAGCGTCGGAGAGCGCACGGGACCCGGACAAGCCGTCGGTGGAGGCAATGGACTCCGTCGATGCCACGTCGATGCAGTCGGCGGTTGAAGGCGGGGCACGCGGGGACGGCGACGCCAGGGAAGCCACGGCTAGGTCAGCGGTGGACCATGTCTGGAGGCTCGGCTGCGGTGGAGCCGAGCGGCGATGGATCGTAGCGGTGGTGTGCAAGGCGATCGTGGCCGAGCGGCGGTGCTGAGGTCCCCTCGTGCGCAGCTGCTGGAGGTGTGCTGCCGGTGGAGGCTCGCAAGGAGGAGACGAGCTGCGGTGGACCGAGGCGGAGGGCCGGCGGATCTGGGCGGAGGACCGGCGGATCTGGCTCAAGGAGGACGGCGTGGGGGAGGAGGCGCTCTTCAGCAGGGGTGGAGTCCACGGTGGCCAGCGGCTGGCGCAGGGGAGCTTGCCCAGCGCGACGGTGGCAACGGATGGCGGGGACCTCGGGACCGGCGGTGGTGACGGGCGGGCGCCAGCTTGGGAGAGGCCGGCACGAGGGCTCGGCTGGAGGGGGCGGCCCGTGGCGTGAAGTGGGGCTGGAGGGGGTGGCGGGGGGCAAGCCCGGGGGCTGGACGGGCGGCGGCCGGTGCGATAGGGTAGAGCGCGCCGTGGGCACGGGGGAGGCGTGGGTAGAGAATGGGAAGGGTGGAGGCGGCGGAGGGCGCGGCGACGGCGGCGCAGGAGATCTTGGCGGCGCGGGTGCAGAGGCGGATGGAGGAGATGGCAGCGGCGGGTGGAGGAGATGGCAGCGCGAGAAGGGGATCGGGAAGCCCCGGGGAAGAAAGGGGATTTCTCAAAAGGGCATTTTCGTGTGAATGTGTTTCAACTCGAGGGGCAAACTCGGAACGGGCGTAAGGTTGCATTGCGGGAAGCTGGGGTGGCCGAGCTGCTGCGGGAAGCTGATTTTGCACTGGCCGCGCGCATGGGCTGTTCGGAACAGCCGGCCCTAAAGCTCCCTGTTTGGTTTAGCTTAAGCTTTTCTAAGGGAAAAGCTGGCCTAAAAGCTAAACCAAACACCCACTAAGAAGAACTAAGCCTACTGGAGCGATCATGCTACAGCCTGGTCTAGGGGTCTAGCGTGCCACGGCAGCTTGCGCAGTTCTTTGGATCTGGCGAGCTTCCAGGTCTGCCTCAAGGATAATGGCTTCAGCTAGCACTGGGCAGTCCGGATGAGCCCTGTCAAAGACGCAATCGTTGCGCATTCGCAAGATCCGCCGTGTTGTGACAGATGATGAGTGACCATGCCCCTTTAATCTTGCCTTCCCTGGCGCGGTCAACCGCATTCTGGAACCAAGGGTCGAGATCATCGCCAGGATGGGGAGTGAGCTCCTGCAGGCCCACCTTGGAGAGCATCATGTGCCAAACTTTCCTGGCGAAGACACACCCTGTGATCAAGTGCGACAGGGTCTCCTGATCACGCAGGGGCAGACCACTGGATGTTGTAGCTCGCGACGCGCGAGACGATCCGCCATCCAGCATCTGTTCTTTGGGGTGAGCCCTTGCACTTCAAAGGCGCCCAGCCCTCCCAGATTGAGCACCAAACCGGTGATTCAACTATGCCATCAAAGAACGAGGAGTATATCGATTTGGTAGAGTATTGACATGTTGCCGAGTGCCGCCAGACGAATTGTTCCTCTGTATCCTGGATAGTTGGACTTTAGCGACGATCTCCGCCAAGTGCAGAAACTCCATGATCCTTGTACATTTAGCGTGCTCGAGATGTCGCGGATCCATCTACCTTGGTCCAGGGCCTCACAACTGCCATGCGCTTCATCGTGCGCGTCCCGACTACAACGAGCACTGTTGGTGCCAGCTCTACTATGGACTAACCGTCAAGCCACCGATCTGTCCAAAATAGAGCGCGTTGTCTGTTGCCAAGGGAGACCAGCATGGAGCTGTGAACCATAGCAGCGACATGCCGGTTAAACTTGATGGAGAATGCCGCCCATGGCCTGGAGCTGTCGGTGCGCTGCAGCCATGGCCCTTCTTGGGCAACATCAAACCGAAGAATAAGTTCCTTTGCCCATTCAATTTTTTGTCAGATGTTGCCAAAATTTTTGTCGCTCCAAGCCTGTAGTCTTTGACTGAGTAGACGCAGCTTGCTGTCCAGGATGGCCGCTGGATTTGACCCCTGCGCCTGCTCTGCCCAGGCTGCCGCTACCACCTCTTGGAATCCTTCCACCTTGACCCAGTAGGGTTCAAAATGAAACCGTCAGTGGTGAAAGGAATTGGTTGTGGTGTTCAGGAGTAGAGGGCAATGATCTGAAATCAAAGTTGCTCCACAGGTGAGCAAACAATCTGGGTAGCCCTCTTCGCGATCCACAGAACATAACACCCTATCCAGCCTTTCGAGCATCGGCCGTTCGCGTTCGTTGGACCAGCTATACCTCCTACCATTCAGAGGCAATTCGTGCAGCTGAAGATCGTCCAGCACGTGCCGGAAACGACCCATGGATCACCGGGAAACATTGGCGTTGCTCCTGTCTTGGGCTTGGTACATCATTTTGAAATCACCCGTCACCAGCCAGTCACCAGCATGATCATCACGGACAGCGTGGAGCCCCTCGAGGAAAAGCAGCTGGTCGGCATCGACATGGGGGCCATACACACCAGTGAACCACCAGGAGTTATCCCCGGTCGAGACTTTCGCTGTGACAAGAGTATTTTCTGATGTCCACCCCTGAAACCTGGATATCTCCACATTTCCAAGCCACCTCGGGTCTCTGACGCGGGGAGATAGCAAAACTCAGTGAATTCATTGCCAAGTGTTTGCAGCATCACACCCAAAGTGACTGACATCTTAGTTTGTTGCAGGCATATAAGAGAGGCGCCACAAGAACGTATTAACTCACGCACACCATCACGATGCCCCGGGGCATTGAGCTCTCGAATGTTCCACATGACCATCTTTAGAGAGGGTGTCACCATTGGGACACTATCGACCTGGGATTGGCTGACCGAAGCCTACCATGCAACCACCGTCGACGCAGCAATTGTCACTGGCGCCTGCCTCTTCCTCAACGCGGAGATCAGTCTCCTGCGGCGGGATCCACCCGAAGAGGGTTGCCAGCGCACCAATCTGATGATCCCCATTGAGTGGTTGCTTGAAGGCGTCAAGGTAACGCTCGAAATCGGCCGCCGAGATTGCCGCCTCCTCGCTCTCGACGCATCACATCTTCGCAAACGCACGCGGGTGCAGCTGCGCAAGGTGTCGCCGGACCGTCCCCTGTTCCTTGCCGCCACTCGCTTGCTCTGTTGAGGAGTGAGGTCATCGGGGATGATCTTGCGTCGTAGCTTTTCGAGCACTAGCCGCGGCAGTAAGTGGGACACCGGGGAGGATAAGACTAATGAAGGCGTTTATTAGTGTGGAAGGGGAGGCAGAGTGCTTGGGCCTTCTGTTGTAAACTAGCCCCTCGGAGCATGAGCAATGTGAAGTCTCGCCAAAATTGTTTGAATTCAGGATGTAAACGAGAATTGGCAGAGAATGAATTGAATCAAGTCTTAAATCTTTATTGATGAATGAAGTTCTTATAGTGTTACAAGGGACGCGACTGTTAGGGAAGAGACGCGAGCAACCGTCGGCAGTTGCCAAATTAGCAACTGCTTGATGGTTACCGTAAGCATGGATTAAGAAATCCTAACACTCCCCCAAATCAATGCTTATCCTTGCGAGCAACATCATCTTGAATAGTGACTCCTCCAAAAACCCTGTGGGAAAAATGTGAGGAGTATAGTGTTGGATATGCTGTAAAAACTCCTTCAAACCCAATGAGAAAATAAGGAGAAAATGATACAGCATATAATGATTATTGTCTCATTTAACTCAATACGAGAAAACTCATAGAGTTTAGAGGACAATAAATATGTCGTGTATACTTTCCTAAAAACCCCGGTGGGGAAAACGGAAAATATGACATGTAATCTCATGTTGATATTACCTCATTAAAAATCTTGCTGAGAACCTGAAAAGTAAACTCATAAAGGGAAAAGAGTGTAATATGATGTTTTGAACAGGAATAAGTCAGGAAGATACTCCCCCTGATCCTTACAAATCCCGAAGTCGTCGCATACCAATATCATGAACATATTTCTGGAATGTAGAAGTTGGTAGAGACTTTGTGAATAAATCAGCGAGGTTGTCACATGATTTGACTTGCAAGATGTTTATTTTCCCGCTTTTCTGGAGCTCATGGGGGAAAAATAACTTAGGGGCAATATGCTTAGTGATATTGCTCTTGATGTATCCTGTTTGCATCTGTGCAACACAAGCCGCATTATCTTCGTAGATAATGGTAGGTGATTCGATAGAACCAATTCCACATGACTGTTGTATGTGGTTTATCATTCTGCGAAGCCACATGCATTCGCGTGATGCCTCATATAATGAAATTATTTCAGAATGATTGGTAGATGTTGCCACAAGAGTCTGTTTCGAAGACTTCCATGATATGGCAGTTCCACCATGTAGGAACACAAAGCCGGTTTGTGATCTGGCATTATGGGGATCAGATAAATTGCCAGCATCTGTGTATCCAATTATATTGGAGTCCTGATTTCTCTGGAATTAAAAAAATAGGCCAAGATCCTTTGTGCCTTGGAGATATCGAAGGATATTCTTGACTCCCAACCAATGGCATTTGGTGGGAGCTGCGATGTGTCTAGCAAGTAGATTCACTGCAAAAGCAAGATCAGGTCTTGTGCAATTTGCAAGATACATGAGCGCTCCAACGGCACTGAGATATGGAACCTCGGGTCCCAACATCTCTTCTCCATCATCCCTTGGTCTGAATGGATCTTTCTCTACGTCTAGAGAACGAACAACCATGGGAGTTTTAGATGGGTAGGATTTGTCCATATTGAATTTCTCCAATATTTTCTGGATATAGGCAGCTTGGTGTACCATGATTCCTGAGGGAAGGTGCTCAAGTTGAAGACCTAAGCAAAATTTGGTTTTACCCAAATCCTTCATTTCAAATTCCGTCTTTACGTGATTGCGCGCTTTATCAATATCTTGTGTGTTGCCAATGATGTTGAGATCATCGACGTACACTGAAATAATGCAAAATCCTGTAGAGGACCTTTTGATGAAGACACATGGGCAATCATCGCTGTTGGAGTAACCCTTCCGAAGAAGGAACTCACTGAGTCGGTTGTACCACATCTGTCCCGACTGCTTTAAGCCATATGATGACTTGTTCAGCTTTACACAGTACATGTTGCGTTTTGTGCTTGCATTCGGGACAGGGATTCCGTCAGGAACCTTCATGTAAATGTCCGAATCTAGTGACTCGTAAAGATATGCAGTCATGACGTCCATCAACTGTATAGATAGACGGTTTTGCACTGCCAGAGATATGAGATATCGGAAAGTGATTCCACTCATTACTGGAGAATATGTCTCATTGTAATCAATACCGGGTCTCTACGTAAACCCTTGTGCTACGAGCCTTGCTTTGTATCTCACCACCTCATTGTTCTCATTCCATTTTCGGATAAAAACCCATTTGAATCCCACAGGAAAAATTTTGGGAGGTGTCGGTATTGCTTCAGTGAATACCTTTTTTTTATTAAGCGAGGCAATTTCCGCTTGTATTGCATCCTTCCATTGAGGCCAATCGGAGCGCTTTTGATACTCAACGATAGTCCTTGGATCATGATCATTGAGAAGGGTATTTGCAATTGTAGCAGAAAAATAAGTGTCGACAATCGTAGACTTACGGTTGAATGATTCTCCAGAATCGATATAGTTGGTGGAAATCTCCTGCACCTTTGATGACTCTTCGTGATTTCTCAATACGCGTGAGTCTGGAGGTTCCGATGGCCCAGCCAGTGTGTGCAAACTAGAGCTAGGTTGTGGAGGTTACCCTTCCACTGGGTGTATACGACCCATCAAGTGTTTATCAACGTTGAGTTGACTTGCATTTACTGACTCCGAGGATTTTTTCCTTGATTTCCTTTGTTGCTTGCGAGAAGCTGGTTCCGGGTCAGAAGCCATACTACTCCCCCTCTTTTTAGGAACAGGGAGTTGAGTGGTTTTTATTGGTACCGTCCACTCTTTCGGGCGCGTTTTTGGCCGGATTTAAGGACTTTGTAACACCCTTTAGATCAGTAAATGAATCTAGCAGATTATTTGCAAGATGTTGCAAATTGATGATTTTTTGAACTTGGAGTTCGGTCTCTTGGGTACGTGGATCAGAGGATGAAATGGCTATAGCATTCCAATCAATTTCCGGGCATTCTTTCTGGTACTTGAAATCTCCCCCTAATACCGGGAAATGTTCCTCATCGAATATACAATCAGCGTGACGGGCTGTGAATAGATCCCCAGTAAGGGGTTTCAGGTATTTGATAATCGACGGTGATTTGTACCCCACATAGATCCCCAGTTTTCTATGTGGGCCCATGGATGTCCGCTGTGGTTGTGAGATCGGGATGTACGTAGCACATCCGAACTTACGCAGATGAGAAATGCTAGGAGGATTTCTACGTACCAATTACAGAGGGAAAGTACTGTGATATGCAGTAGGTCGCAATTGTATTAAGTCAGCAGCGTGTAAACTGCGTGACCCCAACAAGAAGTTGGCAAGCTGCAATTCATCAACAAAGGTCTTGCAATGAGTTTGATCCTCTTAATCAGTGATTCAGCCAAACCATTTTGTGTATGGACATATGGGACAGAGTGCTGAACTTCAATCCCCATGACCATGCAATAATCATTGAAAGCACGTGAGGAGAATTCTGCAGCATTGTCCATGCGAATTGTCTTAATTCGACTTTCGGGATAATGGGCTTGTAGCTTAATTACTTGCCTCATTATCTTGGCAAATGCATGGTTTCGTGTGGACAGAAGGCACATGTGTGACCATCGTGTAGATGCGTCAATGAGGACCATGAAATACCTAAAAGGTCCAGAAATGGTTGGATGGGACCACAAATGTCTCCTTGAATGCGTTCGAGGAACTGAAGTGGTTCAGCTTGTATTTTGAGGTGCGAGGGCCTCAAAATTAGCTTTTCCGTTGCACAAGATGTGTAAACGAAGTCTGATGATTGAGGAAATTTTGACTCAAGCAAATTATGACCAATGGAATTGCGAGTAATTTTTCTCATCATCCCGATACCGAGATGGCCTAGGCGATCATGCCAGGTTTGGAATGTGTTAATATTCTGAAAATTACCATGTATGCAACATGTTCTACGGGCTTGATGTACGTATAGTACAATCCAGACGATAGAGAAGGAATTCTTTCAAGTACTTGCTTGCCATATCCGTAATCTTTGGTGAAGAGTAGATACTCCTCTTTGTTATCTTCATGGGTTTCAATATGAAAGCTATTTTTACGGATATCTCGATAACTAATTAGAGTACGTGACGAGTCGAGATATAGCAAAGCATCCTCAATTGTCACTTGTGTACCCCCCTGGGAGGGTAATATGGCACGTCCAGTGCCAACAATTACCGTATCGCGTCCAGCGATAGTTAAAATATCTCCATTCATCTTTTTCAAAGTTTGGAAATATTTTAACTCCCTTAGTATGGAGTTTGTGGTAGCACTGTCCACAAGGTATAATTCCTCTTCCATCAGATTGTCCCCATAGAGAACTTTTTGCTTGATCTCCTCTGTTCTTCTTCTTTGATTCTTGCTCACGGTAGAACGAAGCGTGCTGATAACGTGTTTGAATTCGGGATGTAAACGAGAATTGGCAGAGAATGAATTGAATCAAGTCTTAAATCTTTTTTGATGAATGAAGTTTTTATAGTGTTACAAGGGACGCGACTATTGGGGAAGAGACGCGAGCAACCGTCGGCAGTTGCCAAATTAGCAACTGCTTGATGGTTACCGTAAGCATGGATTAAGAAATCCTAACAAAATTTTTGAAATAATGGGTGCATGTGCCCCCATGGTCACTTTTAGAGTGGGGATTTTGTGCATCTGGGGGCATTTGCACCTATTTGACTTTCTCTGATTTTTTAAAATCACATATAAGTTACCATAACTACCTATTTACTTACAATGTATCGGTATCCTTCTCAATATCAGATGGAATCTACTGTCAAATAAACTATTTCGTTTACCCTATCTTCAGCCCCCACCTCTTCGCGCAAGTTCTACTCGCATCTTTTTCCCCGAGCTCTTCCTCACCTGAACCCCAATCAAATCTCCAACAAAATACGTGACACATGAGGCGGGCCTGGAGGTGGGAGGCAGAAATCGCTCGGGGTCCTGAGCAGTGGTTGTCAAACCTCGCAAGCAGCAGCGGTTGTCGTGACCGCAACTAATGAAGGCGCCCATGACCAGTGAAGGCACCTGTGACCGGCGACGGTTCCCGTGGCCGCATGACCTCCGCGGCAGCACCCGTGGCCGTGACCGGCGACAGCACTCGTCACTGGCCACAACCGTCGGCCGCAGACGGATCTGGACATCGGAGTTGGTAGTCGATGCAGACAAGGGCAAGTCATTGGGTCGATGAGCGATGTCCAGATTCCTCATGGTGAGCCTCGATGGGTATACATGTATGCTACCTTTAGATTTCCTTAGAAAAAAGAGGGATTTGGTTATTTGCTTCATTTTGATTGCAGAGTTCACTTGATTTAGCCTGCTGCTTAAATGTGCTTTATTTCTAGCAACACTTGAATGTGCTTTAGGGAGATCTATTATTAACAGTGGTTAATTGCTTGTCTTTCACGGTGGTTACTAGTGTGTGCGTGCATGCATGCTGTATGATAAAAAACTTGCTTATATGATGGGGTCAAGAAACATGTCAAAAGCAAATAGTTACGATGAAAAGCTTTCTTACAATCTTAAATATAAACATGGGTAAACATGTACGAAAATGTTACTTACAATCTTACTTAAATAGAAACATGAGATAACATATATGAAGATGCATGCACAAGAATACAAACTAGTAAAATGCTAAGCTTGATCGCCTCCAAACTTTTACCAAATATGCTTTACCAAGTCATCCTTAAGACGGCGATGTGTTGGTTTATCTCAAATAGCAGAGCTTATCTTGAGTACCGTTGAAAATTCATGAATTGGATCTAGAGCATCCACTCGATGGTGCAGATGATGGCTCCTCATCATAGTTGAAGTCATAGCGATGCTCGTATATGTCTCTCTCATCTTCAACGATCATGTTGTGCAATATAATGCAAGCATACATGATCAGCTGGAGAATATCCCATCTTATAATCATTCCTGTTGACCATCTGAACCTCGGGAGCTCTTTGTTGTAGTGATTTTGTGAATAAGGTTGATTGTTCAACACATAAATATCATTGTTTGATCCAGCAACCCTAAAAAATACATGCCATATCCAAAGATCTTGTGAGGCAACAGCATCTAGCATGATGGTAGGTACTCCATAATCACCACAAGTGAACTGCCCTTTTTATGCGACCGAAATTTTTTTCATTCCCAGTGCATACAATCAATACTACCCAACATAGCATGGAAGGCACGATCCTCCCCTACTGGAAGTAGCCACTAAATGTCTTCGTTTGTTGGCTTGCATAGGTTTTTTTCTCCAAAATTTTTAACCACAATTTTGCAAAAGAAAAAAATCAAGCACTCATTTACCGTACTTCCACCAATTCATAAGGTTTCATCTAGCTTATCAGCAGAATTTCTGTATCCCAGCATTCTAATAGCCGTGATGCTCTTTTGCAAGGGTGAAAAGCTGAACTTGCCAAAGGCATAACTCCTTTGACAAAAATAAAGAGACCACTCACTAAGTGTTTGCACAATGTGTAGAAATACATACCTTCGCATACGATACCTGCGAAAGAATTGATAATCAATGTATAATGGATATCAAAGAAGTAATCAGCGAACAATCGGTCGTGGGTAGCTTCATGATTTCTTCGAATATGCCTTCGAGAATGTCCTCTATGCTGACTAGAGGTAGCAGCCAGCTGAGACTTCATTTCAGCTTGAATTTGAGCTTTGATCTGATCCTCCACCGGATCATTCATGTAGTCCTCTATGCTGACTAGAGGTAGCAGCCAGCTGAGACTTCATTTCAGCTTGAATTTGAGCTTTGATCTGATCCTCCACCAGATCATTCATGTACCCCCAGGTGAATCCATTGGTGATATCATCATCACTACTGGAATCTGAGTAAAGGCCAGAGTTGGAGTTTGATTGTGTAGACATTGTGTTTCTTGTAGAAGAATAGTTTGCTGGCTGAAGCAAAGGTGTGGATGTATATTATGTCAATCCTCTATTTGTAGAGATGTTTTCCAGCGGCTAGTTTCCAATGGCTAGTAGGCCTTAAATAATATTAAATACCAACACTATGACTGGTTCATTTCATAACATATATATTTCTTTTGTGCTGGGTAATGGAAAAGCAATGTCTAGTTATTGTGGAAGCTTTAACCAGGTCATTTTGGTCTTGGAGTTGCATAAATGTAAAGGTACCGGTACAAGGACCAACAAAATTTTGCATTGGATAAAGATTATATTAATGGAAAGCAGTACAAGTACATTGGATAACCTAAAATCTACAATGTAACATGAAAGTAGGTACTAATTTAGCATACATTGTAATCTAAAAGCACCAATACATTAGGTAGTTAACTAATTGAAGATACATGGACGCCATTGCATCCAAACTAGTTGTCTTCACTTAATGTCATCTGACTTGTGAAGTGTGCCGTCTTCTTTTGATATGTCTCTAGTTGTTCTTCAGAGAACTCTGCAAGTATCATAGGTCACTAGCTTCACATATTATCTCATCTTCTCAGCCTTTGCCATCTCCTTTCTTGCTATAGCATTCTCTTTTTTGGCTAGAGTGCTCTCTTTTGTGGCTTCTGCCACTATTAAAATTGAAGCTGATCTCTGTGCAGCAAGATTATTAAATTTGTCGCATGTCTCGATGAGTATGTTGCTCTATGAATAATCTTTATCTTTCCCTTTCCTTTTAGCCTTCACTGTCTTCTGCCCTTGTGGTCAAGGAGGTTCAACAATTTATGTTTCTTCGTTGCCTCGAGTTGATGAATTTGTATAAGCTCCTGATGCAGACACCTTGGTCCTCTTATTTTTGTTACTCATTTGGTAAACTGAATGACATTTTGTGTGAACCTTAACCATTCTCCACCAATACTCTAGTGGGAAGGTATGCTTCGCTTTGTAGTCTCCTTTCCACTTTGCTTGGGTTTTCTCAGTTAGCATGTGTTCAGATTTACAACTTGCATAAACATTATTCAATTCATTATAGAATTCATTGAACTGCGTGACAAGCTTGTTACCTTTGCACCAATGTGCCTTGCATTGTGTTGCTGTTTTTTTTAATCTCTTAAGACTGTTGCTGTTGTATTTTTCTGCCACTTGCTTCCAATATTGTGCAGACTTCTTTGCATTTGCTTCAATTGGGTCATTTGAATTTCCTAACCAAGCATGAACTAGTGTTCTGTTCTCTGGTTCACTCCAATTATGTCGCGCTGGTCTAGCGTCTTCCTCTGGACTGGTGTCGCTCCATTCATCGCCAGCAACAGGAACTTATTGTACTTGTGCAGCAAAAACTAGAGAGGTTGATTCTCGCCAAGTGAACCTGAACCTCTACTCGATCCTATCAAGCCTAGAGATTGTGGGAATTGCCTTGCTTCAGTGTCTGGAGTGCCATGGAAAATTGCAGCCATGTGTGGGTTTGGTATACCGAGCTAAGAGAAGTTTGGTGGAATACCGAACTGTGAGAGATTGGGTGAATATTGTGGCTGAATGTTGGGACCATAGTGGTGAGGAGCAGAATGTGTGGGAACTTGAGAGGGAAGCTTTTGTAGTATTGGAAATTTGCATTTTGTAGATCTTGAGTAGGTGCTGCTAGGTTTGTGATGTTTGCTTAAGAGGAGTGCTTCATGTTGTGAAATCTCTTTGAATGTGTGAAATGGGTGAACCAATGTGTGAATGTATATAGGAGACGATGTTTGTATTGGGTTGTACTTGCCAACGAATAGTTGAATAAATTTCGTTGTGCAACGGCTGGGCCAAGAAATGATTATTTTATTGTTGCTTTTCAGATATTGAGAGCTTCGTTTTGGTACCAGCTGGGGTACCAGTACTAAAGAATTTTATCTTGGTCCCCTTCTCCTGCAGTGGTAAAGTTAAATTGGTACTAATACTAAGAGGTCTTGGTCCCGGTAAAATGAGCACATGCTCTTATCCTTCCTTGGATGAGTTGGCGGTAGTTGGGCTGTTGGAGCAGCAACAGTCACTGGGCTCTTGGGATTTTGCCCAGGGTGGAGCGCACCGTCCCTACTGACTAACCCCTGTGCAGTGGGGCCAAGAGGAGGCTCGGTTGGGGCTGGGCAGCAGCGATCCAGAAGCGGGTACATAGCAAGTAGGCTTGACCTAGGCTGGCGACGCAGGAACGTTGTTCGTGTAGGCACTACCTACACGGGGCCAAGTCTCTCTTTTGGGGCTTTACCGCCTAGAGAGTGAAAGATGTCGACTAGTGGCTTAGTGTACATAGATCCACTCCTACTTTGTGTAGAATTGAATTGCTTGCTTGTATTCATATTCGTGCAATTAATTATTGTATTTGCTTATATGTCTTGCTAGAATTGAATGGCATGCTAATCACCCTAGGATTGCAAAATATTACACATTTGATTAGGGTGTTGGTGCACTTGTTGAGCCTAGCATATTTAGGATTTTCTCTTGTGCAAAACCCATTAGTTTTATTTCCGCTGCAAGTTTAGGCCAACATTAAAGAAAGAAGACGAAGTTTTTAAAACACCTATTCACCCCCCCAGGCGACATCTAGGTCCTTTCAGTGAGGGCGCTTGCACTCGCTAACGGGTGACCCTCGGCTTTGATCTCAGGCAACGGGCTCTATTCTGGCACTGTCGAGCGACGTGGTCAATGCACAAGCAATTGAAACAGCAACCAACCAGGTCGGTAGGGACTGGCCTCTATGGAGCTGCTATAGCTGGGATCGGCGAAGCTCGCGGACACTGTCGGAGGCGATGCCGATGTGACCTTGCCGGATATCTCCCTCTTCCTCCACCGAGCCCTGACGAGTGACACGACATGAGGTCTCAATGGCCTACAACTAGGGGCGTCGTGTGAGGGGATCCCACACCGTTGATGGCACCAGGACCCGATTGCATTTGTCAGCGTAACGGGAAGTCTCTGGGGCCTCAAGTGATGCACAGGAGGATCCCGCGCCACAGCCAGCGCTAGGGTTTGAGCATGGTCGCCGGTGCACTAGGGGTATCGGACGAGCCGGAGCCGGGCGAGTGGTGGCGGCGCGCTCAGGGGTTGTAGGGCAAGATGCAGCAGCAGCGTGGAGCAACTTAACTAACGGTGACGCACCGACAGGCGATGGTAGGAATAGACGACGAGTGACAGCCATGAAGCTACCGCCTCCGCCAACGCCGGATGGACTACCGTGCACACTGGAAGAGCCACCCGAGATCGACCAAGAAAGCTGCAGGCCCGCCCCACATGTTAACCGCACAGTGCAAGCAAAGGACCGCACCAACGATCCCGACTCAGACGATTACGGGATGTTGAAATGCTCGAGCCATCATTGCTCGGCGAACGCTGACAACACGAGTAGGGTGCTCCTAGAGGCAAAGCCACGGTCGAGGGTAGGACCCATCGGCAACTCGGGAGGGAGGGGGCCTGGATACGGCGCCACAGTTGGTGGCGGCCATCGTCTAGGCGAGTCAGTGAGGGGGTGTGAGGGGCTGGGACGTGGGGTCGTTAGCGTTGGGCTAGCAGGGGCTAGTGTTTCGGAGGGCGGCGCTGCGGGTGGGTGGGTCGAAGCTATAGTAGGAAGCTAGGGAAGAGCAAGAGGCTCGTCCATGTATGCTCCAATCAGTACTGATAGAGAAATGTTTGAACGGTGGTGTGAAATTACCAGTGTAGAACTACAATCTAGGAGCATCTACCTAATTGTTTTGAAATTACTAGTGTAGAATTACACTCCAGGAGCATCTGCCTAATGTTTTAAAATTACCAATGTAGAAGAATCTGCCTAAATGTTTGGGACCCTCAAGCTTGAAGGGCCTGTCACCTTAGCCACTGGCCGCAAGC